>JAABOM020057401.1:0-15180 GCA_011800125.2 Solanum clarkiae | reverse complement strand
AGTGGGAGCATGAGGGGCTTGGGCCCCTTGGTTGATTTGGTTGGTCATAGCATGAGCCAACATTGCAATAGCATCTCGGAACTCATCTTGGCCTACCCCTCCACCTTGAGGAGCTTGAGGAGCGAGAGGGGCCGGTTGCTCCTAGGGTGTACGAGCTCTCATTAGTCTCCCTCTTGGAATCAATATGATGTTGAATAGCAAAGATCATTCATTAGGGGAGAAAGCCTTACACTTACATCTGAAGCATGATATAGACCATGAAGAGATGAAACATTTCCTAAAACGCCTCATAGACTCCCATTCATAGTTGTGGCGCGCTTCACAACCATGAATAAGAATCTAAATGACGTGGTGTGTTGGATTCCAAGGACCATTAACAACCTGGTACCCTGATACCAAGTTTTTCACAACCCAAGCTTAGGACCTAGACATGACATGGCGAATGGGAACTCGAAGGATGCCAAACAAGCCTCTTACCATATTAATCACACATCCTTGGTCGCGGAAGCAAACTAGACAATAACAAGACATAAAACAAAAAGGTAAGTGGAACTAAGTGAAGTATTTGATATTCATAAAACGTTCAAGAGTCAAGCTCATAGCGTAAATACATCAAATGTTCCAATGACACCTCTAACATAGATTGGAGCGGGGCCAAGACACACTCCGGGCTCACTCTCATAATATCAAGTGTTCAACATGAAGAAGTCTCAATTTACTAAGAGTATTAAAGATAGTGTCCTCGGACTTGAGGATTCACCAAAGCTTCAACGGATCGTACTAGCCACGTGGAGGATGATCAAGTGGTTCTCCAATCCCTACATGGTAATACCATATAGCCATAGATTATGTGTTAGTACATTTGAATATACTAAGTTTGTAGGGTGCAATGCAACAAGACATAAGCTAATATAGTCAAAATGCAAAGTAATAAGCAATAGATAAGTGAGATCACAATATAGCTTGCATGGTTAATGCTTGAAGTAAAATATGCTTGTAAATAATTACACTTGTATAGAACATAATACATATGTAGGAAGAGACCTTAAATGACAAAAGTAAGACCAAGTGAGCTACAACTTGGAATCCCAATATTTACCCCTCATCGGTAAAGAGGTGGTCTACTTGCCAAGGAAAACCATACTTCACCCTACGGGAGCCAGCCCTATTTCAAATAAGTAACCCCCCTTATGAGAACCTGTCCTATTTCGGGACGGATTTCATGATAAAGTGCACTAAATGGATCTACTAGTATAGCAACGGTAAAGCATAATCCTATGTTAGCGCATAGTTTGAGAAAAGGAGTATGGACCCTTGAAGATAGTCCACACCGATATCCAATCCATCGATGCTAAGTCTAATCCCATTGAATACTTGAAATAATCATACATTAATCATAACTTGAATAGCTTGTAAGAACATGACTTGAGTAGCTCATAATCATGTTTGACCTCTAATGGTGAGCCTAACTTGAAAACATGAGAGTAATAATAATAATACATGAACCCTTGCTTTAACATGAATGGCTCACAAGAGGTGAAAATCTTTAAATAGGCTTAACTTGGTACTTGTGACATGATAGACACTTTTCTTGAATACAATACATGTTTGAAAGACCTTAAATATCATGGAGTCACTTGACTTGTAAATCATGTAATAGATTATGAATAACTTGAGAATTCTTGACTTGACATTTTATGAAACACTTGGTGAGTTAATAATACTAGTTCAAAATCATGAAATTCAAGAGTGAAATAAGATAAGAAAACTTAATGTAAATCAAGCCACCAACATATAGTAAAATCCATATATAAGGTACCTTGAAATCCATCATCAAATCTCATAATAAATAATAGTTTCATAAGTCAGAATATGCATAGTCTCAATAGACAAAATCAATTTGTGTTATAAGCTTGAAATAGATAGACATAGATAATCAATCAATATTTCATAAAACCCCAACATAATTTATACTCATAATCTATAATAAAAGATACCTACAAGTAATACAACTTGAAAACATGCAATTTTCATGAAAAGGAATACCAGGCTTCTTGTGTGAAAGGACTCAATGGATGAAACCCACATACCTCAAACTTGGGTTTACTTAAGTTGAGCTTGAAGAGAATCCTTGAGTTCCAAAGTCAGGCTTGAAATCCTTGAAATTTGAATAAGAATTTTGATAAAGTGTTGGAGAGGTTTTAGAGAGGATTCTTGAGTGGTATAGAGTTGAAAAATGGCTAAGTATAAGTGTTTTCACGCATAAGTGGGCATAGGTCTATGACCCCAATGCCCTTGGACGAAATAGAAAAAATAAGAAAGAACTTACATTGCTCCGCAATGGGTCATCGCGGAGCCATAGCGCACAACTACTGTTTTCGAAAAAATTAGTGAAAATTAATTTTTGCTACGGGTCCTCTAAAATCTAGATTATATCCATTTTCCACTCAATTTCTCCTCCTGATTAAGAATACGAAGTCAAATTTTTGATATCATGCACGAATTTCATGATATATGAAAATTACGATTATGGGTATTTACGATGCACATTTTTGGGGTGTTTCAGCCCTACACTGCCCTTCATTTTTAGGATTTTGCACTGTATTTCCAGGTAGTGTACCCCTCTAATGCTAATTATGTTGATTCAACACTTGACCAAACTGTTTTTCTAGCTATTTGATGGCCACAACTTGAGACTCTATTTTCTGATTGATACTTAAAATCTCTGATATAATGCCCCTTAGAGTTTCATCCTGTGTGTCTACCATCTTCAACAGGAAGTCAAACATCTCCTCAATTCTGGAATTGTCTGCACCTGCGTCGCGTTTGTGTGGTGGCACATAAGGACCATTTTTGAAGTCCTCTCTGCGACCCCAATCTGGATGTGGACCCTTGTTCCTATTATAATAACCTTTGTACGTGGTTGTCACAACCCAAGTCTAGGGCCTAGAATGACACGACTAATAGGGAAGTCGAAGGGATCCCAAACAATCCTCTTAGCATTTTATTTACACAACCTTAGTAGCGGAAGAAAAATAACACAACAAACAAGTAGCAAAAGAATCTAAAGGAAGATGGACTTGGGACTTCCATCTCATCCTCAACATAAAAGATCATAGAGGGAAATAAGGGACAAAGGGAAGTATTTCATAATAATGTACACATAAAAGGAGTCAAGCTCAACACATGAAATCCATATCCAACAACACCTCTACTTTATATGGAGCGGGGGCCAAGATATCAGCCGGGCTCACCCTCAAAATTAGTATCCAAAATTGGACAAGTTTTAGCATTAGCATGAAAGTAAGATAGATAATTGCCCCCAACATTGAGGACTCACCCAAAGCTAACTTCAAACAGTCCGACTATCCATGTGGAAGTGGAGGATCAATAAAAGCTCCAATCCCGACATGGTGAGATCATATAGGCATAAAGTATGCGTTAGTACTTGTAATGTACCTAAGCATGTGGGATGCAATGCAACAAGGATCTTAACACATAATAATCAATATTCAAAATCATAATCATTAGACGTGAGCTCAATATGATATATATAATCAATGTTAGGTTAAAACATGTGTGAGAACAATCATACTTGCATAGCTTGTTTAATACAATAATATGGCATGAGTAGCTCATTCAAATACCTTGTACTAGAGGGTGAGGAATATAGCTTATGTCGTAACCCCTTCTGGTAGCTATTGAATAGTAAATGAGGGTGAAGATGTAACATAGGTAGTAACCCCTTCATGTAGGAATTAGATGGTGCATAGTATTAAATAGTACATGAAAATGAGGAATATAGCTTAGGTCATAACCTCTTCATGTAGATATTTGCCTTGTACTAGAGGGTGAGGAATATAGCTTACGTCATAACCCCTTCAAGTAGGCTTTACAATTAACATGAGAATAAAACATATAATAAGGGCTCAATAACTTGCTTGTAAATCATAGAAACTTTTCATGAGTTTAATACATGCTTGGGAGCCTATAATTACCACAGAAAAAGTTGTCTTGCAAATCATGTAATAGCCTTTAATCTCTATAAGAATCCTTGTCATGTAAATTTAGTCAAACATGGTGGGTATATGTATACATGCTCAAAATAATGCAATTTAAGAGTATAAGATAAGAAAGAGTAAAATCAATCCATTTTAAAGTAATACAAGACAATCCACCAACATTTGAGTAAAACCCTTAATTTGGGTATCATGAAATCTATCTGAAAAGTTCACAATGCTCCATAGTTTTCATAGTCCATATCGTACATAGCCTCGACAGATACAAATCAACTCATTGAATAAGCTTTCAATAATTATTCATGCATAATGAATAAATACTTGATAAAATCCAACATAACTCATTTATATAATGCATAATAGGAAGTACCCATGAAGAATTTAATCTTGAAATCACGAAATTTCATAAAGAGAGAGAGAGAGAGTTGGGCTCCATGGGTGAAAGGACCCATGGATGAAGACCCACATACCTAAACTTTGGAGTTCTTGAAGAAATTGTTGAGGATGACTTGAGGATTGAGTGGTGTTCTTGAAATCCAAAGCATGTTCTTGAGATTCTTCAAATTGAATGGAGGATTTGATAGTGAATTGGGAGGATTTTGGAAGGTTTCAAGTGTTTTATGGTTTGAAAATGGTGAAAAATTGAAGTATTCCCATATATATAGGCATTGAGTTATTACCCAAATGCCCTTGAGCGAAGTTGGAAATTAAAGAAAAATTTGTACAGGTCCACACCCTAGGCGCAGTGTGGACTAAATGCAGAGGCTCAATTTACACTAAATTGTGCTCCAGGCATGATGCAGTGCAATGACGTAAGGACACTGCCTTGGTTCCCGTAGTGAAAAATTATTTTTCACTATAGGTCATCTAAAAATCGAAGGGCACCTATTTCCTATACAATTTTGCCCTATGATCAAGAATATGAAGTCAAATTTTTGATATTGTGCATGAATTTTGAGACACTCGAGAATTACACTATAGGGCATTTTCGAACCACGTGAGGGGTGTTACAATATCTTTTCCTTGGGAACATTTTTCGCTAAATATAAAGATAACATACGTAAGAGGAGTAATTAGGAGACTTTCAACCCAAAATGAATGCAATAAGTGCACTTAAATATCATTTTCAAAAAAGTTTCAAACATATACATAAAAAATCACCAGAACTTGTCACTATGAGCATGTATGCATGCAAAAATGATATGAGGCCTAAAGCTCAAGACTTGAAATCATAGATAGGACTTAATTTTTTACCTTCATCTTGAGTAGAGTGAAAGAGGTATGGATTGAAACGCCCCAAAAGTTTGCAAAAATATGTCATGAAAATGCCCATAATTGTAATTTTTACATATCTCAATATTCATGCGTAATATCGAAAACACGACTTCATATTTGTGATCAGGGGGCAAAATTGAGTGTGAAATGGGTATAACCCCAATTTTAGAGACACCATAGCAAAATTTCATTTCCCAAAAGATTCTTTATCCAGACAAGATTCACTCCCTTGGCGTGACGCGGCCAGGGACGCGGACTAGTGTTATTTTGTTGCCAATTTAACTGTTCAGTCCAAGACCTTAGGGTCTTGGGCCTATGTCTTCCTATGCATAAAAACACCTATGCATAGTTATTTTTTAATCCCATATCAATCAAGACATTCCCCAAAATTCTCTCTAATTCTTAGCCAAATATTTCATCCAAATTCAAGTTTAAACTCATTTTCACATCTCAAGAAATTTATGCAAGCTTCAAGTCCCATTCAAATCTTAATCAAGGAAGTCCCAAAATTTGAGGTATGTGAGTTTCAACCATTACGTCCTTTCACCCATGGCGCCCAACCTTCCTTTTTATGTAAATTACATATTCTCAGGTTAGATACAATGGGTATCTCTTATTATGAATTGGATTATGAACTATGTTGGGGTTTCATAAAATGTTGACTGTTTAAGCATGTTTTGAGCAATAAATTTATATCTATTATGAGATTTGATGAGGGATTTCGATGTACCTTGTATGAGGATGTTACCAGGTGTTGGTGGGTTAATTTACATTAAGTTTTCTAACATGATTTCACTATTGAATTTCGTGATTTTGAACTAGCATTACACACCCGCCAAGTGTTTGATAAAATGACCGATTAAGGATTCTTGAGCTATTGATGATCTATGGCATAGCCTATGAATTAAGTGACTTTATGATGATGAAAGGAATGTATGTATGTGTTGAATTCATAAAAAGTATCTACGGTGTTACAAGATGACCACACCTTGTTGGGGGGTGTTAAGCCCAATCACCTTCTTGAGGGGGTGTTAAGCCTCAATCACCTTGTCGGGAGGTGTTAAGCCCGTACTACCTTGTTGAGGGGTAAATACCTCAATCACCTTGTCGGGGGGTGGTAAGCTTGTACTACCTTGTTGAGGGGTATGTAACTCAATGTCCTTGTCAGGGGGTGGTAAGCCTGTACTACCTTGTTGAGGGGTATGCATCTTAATCACCTTGTCGTCGGGAGGTAAGCCTGTACTACCTCATTAAGGGGTATGTACCTCAATCACCTTCCAAGGGGGTGGCAAACCTTAGAGTTCAAGCAAAGCTTGTTTAGGATATATGGATATGGTCTCTTCCTACGTATTTATTATGTTATGTGCAAGTATGTTTCACTTCAAGCATTGATCATGCATACCATGTTTCTAATATACTATCTCTTGCTTATGATTATGCATTTTGACTATGTTGCCTATCTCTTGTTGCATTTCATCCTACATACTTAGTACATTCAAAAGTAGTAACACATACAATATGCCTACATGATGTTACCATGTAGGAACCGAAGCTCCTTACGATCATCTCCCACGTGGTTAGTTTTGGACATCTTGAAGACAATCTTTGGTGAGTCCTCAAGTTCGGGCGCACTAGCTATGCTACTCTTGCTTATGTTATTTCTTTTTGTTGAACTCTTGATACTATGAGGGTGAGCCCGAATAGTGTCTTGGCCCTCGCCCTATCTATGCTAGAGGTGTTGTTGGACAAGTGAAGTAATTATGCTATGTTCTTGACTCTTGGTTGCTTATGGTTATCTAAGACTTCCCTTAGTTAAATTATCCTTATTTAAATCTCTTGATGTTGCTTACTTTGCTTCTGTGACCAAGGATGTGTGATTGGTATGTTAAGATATTTGTTTGGATCCTTTCAGGTTCCTATTCGTCGTGTCTTGTCTAGGCCCTAGGCTTGGGTCGTGACAAACTTGGTATCAGAGTACTAGGTTGTTAATGGTCCTCGGCGTCCAACACACCATTTTTATTAGAGTCTTATTCATGGTTGTGAAGTACACCACAACTATGAGTAAGAGACTTTGAGGCATTTTAGGAATTGTTTGCCTTCTTCTTGATCTATGTTGTGCTATATAAGTTAATTAAGGCTTCGCCTGATGAATGTTCTTTGCCATGCTAGATCATGCCTATTCCAAGAGGAAGAAGAGCTCGTTCACCCAAGGAGCAACCGACCCCTCCTGCTCCTCAAGATCCTCATGATCGGAGAGCGGCTCATGAAGAATTCTGGAATAATATTACCGTGCTAGCCCATGCTATGACTAATCAAATCAACCAAGGGGCCAAGCCCCTCATTCTCCTACTCCGGCCTCAGGGGTGTGGGAGTTTATTAGGATGAACCCACTAGAGTTCCATGGGTCTAAAGTGGATGAGAATTCTCAAGACTTTATTGATCAGGTATACAAAGTGTTGTCTATTGTGAGGGTTAACTCAGAGGAGAAAATGGAGTTGGCGGCCTACTAACTCAAAGGGGTGGACAAAATATAGTTTACCTAATGGAAAGTGGGGAAGGGGAACAACAATATGATTCTTTGGGATGATTTAAGGCAGCATTTCTCCACCGGTTCTTCCCTCTTAAGCTAAGGGAGATCAGAATGATGTAATTTATGAATCCAAAGCAAGGGTCCATGGGTGTGAGGGAGTATGCCCTCATGTTCAACCAACTCTTCAAATGTGCTCCACAATTGGTGGCCGAGCCAAGGTCTAGGATGAAAAGTTTGTGATGGGTATGTTCGATTTAGTAAATGAAAAATGTTGTGTTGCCATGTTGATAGGTGATATGGACTTTTCCTGCCTCATGACTTATGTCAAATAATTAGAGTGGGGAAAGTTGAGAAAGAGGAGAATAGGTAAGGCCAAGAGGGCCCGTTTTGAAGGTGGATTCCAAAATCCTAAGATTGGTCGGTTTCCTCAAGGCCACAAGTTCCAAGGCCAAAGTTCTTCAAATACTCCTAATAGAAGGGTTTCTAATGATAATCAAATATTCTAAGGTGGTGGCAGTGTGGTGCCTAATGCTATGTGTCCAATATGTGGTAGAAGGCATAATGGCCCATGTTTGAGGAATAGTAATGTTTGTTATGGCTGTGGGGAAGTTGGGCATAAGATGATTGATTGTCCTCGTCATCAAAATAAAGGTAGAGATGGCTGTCCATAAGGCCAAGATGCAAATGCGGGTATTAAGGGAAGAGGAGGCCAACAAAGGGATGCACCAAGGCAAAATCGGTTCTATGCTCTTCAAGGGAGACAAGGGGTAGATGAGGTGCTCGATGTCATCATTGCTATGTTAAAAGTCTTTTAATTTGATGTGTAAGCATTGATAGACCCGGGTGCCACTCTTTCTTTTATTAGTCCTTTTGTTGCCAAAAAGCTTCATGTTAAACCTGAATTGTTGTGTGAGCCATATGAAGTGTCTAGTCCCATTGTTGCAACCATTGTTGCTAGAAGATTCTATAGAAATTGTCCTGTATTAATTTTGCATAAAATATTGCCTTGTGATTTTGTTAAGTTGGATATAGTGGGTATTGATGTCATTCTTGGGATAGATTGGTTTCATGCATATTATGTCCCTATTTATTGTATAACCCATAGGGTAAAATTCCAATTCACTAATGAACCTGTCCTTGAGTGTGAGAGCTATGATGTGGTGGTCAAGAGTAGATTTATTTCTTGTATTAAAGCCCAAAAGTTGATTTCTAAGGGGTGCCTCTATCATCTTGTGAGGGTTAGAGATGTTGAGTTCAAAGTCCTTCCTGTAGAGTCAGTTCCTATGGTTAATGAGTTCCTTGATGTCTTTCCCGATGAGTTTCCCCGTGTTCCTCCCAAAAGGGAAATAGATTTTGGCATAGATCTCCTTCACGATACTCAACCCATTTCTATTCACCCTTCCCATAGAGCCCCGGTAGAGTTTAAGGAGTTGAAGAAGCAGTTGAGGGATTTGTAGGAGAAGGGTTTGATAAGGCCTAGTCAATCACCTTGGGGTGCACTGATATTGTTTGTGAAAAAGAAAGATGGTACTCTTAAAATGTGCATTGACTACTGACAACTTAATAGGGTCACCATAAAGAATAAGTACCCTCTACAAAGGATTGATGATCTTTTTGACCAACTTCAAGGGGCTAGTCACTTCTCTAAGATTGATCTTCAGCCTGGGTATCACCATATGAAAGTGAGGGAGTGTGACATTCCCAAGACGGCCTTGTGGACTAGGTATGGGCTCTATAAGTTTGTGGTTATGTCCTTTGGGTTGACTAATGCACTGGCTATCTTTATAGATCTTATGAATAGGGTCTTCAAACCCTACCTTGATTTGTTTGTGGGGGTATTTTTTGATGATATCTTGATCAATTCGCATAGAGAGGTGGAGCATGTGGATTACTTGAGGGTGGTATTACAAATTTTGAGGGAGGAGAAGTTGTATGCTAAATATGAAAAATGTGAATTTTGGTTGAAAGAGGTTGCCTTTCTAGGTCATGTGGTGTGGATCCTAAAAAGATGGAGGTAATTAGGAATTGGCCTACATCATTGACCCCATCGGATATTAGAAGTTTCCTGGGTTTGGCAGGTTACTACCGGAGGTTTGTTAGTGGTTACTCTTCTACTGCTTCTGCCATGACTATTTTGACCCAAAAGAATGAAAAAAATTGTGTGGATCGATCAATGTGAGAAGAGTTTTCAAACTTTCAAAGATAAGCTTGTCTCCGCTCTTATTTTGTCTCTATCGGAAGGTTTGGAAGGGTTTATTGTGTATTGTGATGCCTTAAGAATTGTTTTGGTTTGTGTTTTGACGCAAAATGGTAAGGCAATAGCTTATGCCTCTAGATAACTTAAGGTGCATGAAAAGAATTATCTTACCCATGATCTTGAATTGGTTGCCGTGGTATTTCTTTGAAGATTTGGTGTCATTATTTGTACGGGGTCAATGTTGATGTGTTTACCAATCATAAGAGTCTCCAATATGTATTCACTCAAAAGGATCTCAACTTGAGACAAAGAAGGTGGTTACAGCTTCTTAAAGATTATGATATGAGTGTACATTATCACCCCGATAAGGTTAATGTTGTGGTCGGTGCTCTAATTAGGGTGTCTATGGGTAGCCTAGCTCATGTTGATGATGATTGAAAGGAGGTGGCCAGAGAGGTTCATCGGTTGGCTAGATTGGGGGTTAGGTTGGAAGATGTTGATAATGGTGATGTAGTGGTGTTGATGGTTCTAAATCTTCATTGATCGAGGAGGTGAAGGCAAAACAAGATCTTGACCCCGCCTTGTTAGAATTGAAGGCCTTGGTGAGAGATGCTAAGGTGGAAGTTCTTAACCAAGGGGGAGATGGTGTCCTTAGGTACCAAGGTAGGTTGTGTGTACCTAATTTTGATGATTTGAGAAAGAAGATTTTAGATGAGGCTCATAATTCTTCCTATTTTACTTACCCCGATTCTACAAAGATGTATAGAGATTTGAGGGAAGTGTATTGGTGGGGCAGTATGAAGAGAGATATTTCTATGTTTATATCCATCTGTCATAATTACTAACAAATTAAAGCCGAGCAATAAAGTCCGGGTGGCCTAGCTCAAGATATAGAGATTCCTACTTGGAACTGGGAGGAAATTAACATGGATTTTATTGTTGGGTTGCCTAAGATTAGAAAGCATTTTGATTCTATTTGTGTTGTGGTTGATAGAATGACAAAGTTAGCTCATTTCCTACTGGTCAAGACTACTTATGGTGACGAAGATTATGCTAAATTGTATGTTCATGAGTTGGTTAGGATTTGTGGGGTGGCTTTGTCTATCATTTCGGATTATGGTGCTCAATTCACTTCTCACTTTTGAAGGTCCTTCCATATAGATCTTAGTACCAAGGTTAAGTTTAGTATGGCCTTTCACCCTCAGATGGATGTCCAAGCCAAAATAACTATCCAAACTCTTGAGGATATGCTTAGAGCTTGTGTTTTGGAGTTTAAGGGTAATTGGGAAGAACATCTTCCACTCATTGAGTTTTCTTACAATAATAGCTATCATTCAAGCATTGGTATGGCTCCTTTTGAGGCTCTTTATGGTAGACGTTGTAGGTCCCCAGTTGAATGTTGTGAGGTGGGGGAGATGTCTTTGTTAGGCCTAGATTTGGTTATGGAGGCCATTGAGAAGGTAAGGATGACAAGGGAAAGATTGAAAGCAATCCAAAGTAGACAAAACTCCTATGTTGATGTGAGGAGGACGGATCTTGCATTTAAGGTTGGTGATTGGGTCTATCTGAAGGTCTCACCCAGGAATGGTGTGGTTTATTTTGGTAAAAAGGTTAAATTGAGTACAAGATTTATGGGTCCTTGTAGAGTGTTGAAGAGGATTGGTAAGGTGTCCTATGAGTTAGAGTTGCCCAATGATATGAATATGGTTCAACCGATCTTCCATATGTCTATGTTAAGGAAATGTGTGGGTGACCCAAGTACTATTGTGACTTTAGATATTATGGGTGTTGTTGAAGACAATTTGACTTATGAAAAGGTCCAGGTAGAAATTTTTGATAGACAAGTAAAGAGGTTGAGGAACAAGAATGTAACTTTCGTTAAAGTTCTTTGGAGGAACCAACAAGTTGAAAGTGCCACATGGGAAGCTGAGGCGAACATGCAAAAGTGATATCCCTATCTCTTTTAGGTACTAATTTAAGTCCCCTACATGATTTCAAGTCTTAAGTTTCAACCCTTATGTCATTTGCATGCATTCATGTTCATATTGACAAGTTCAAGGTGATTTTTGACTCTTATGTTGAGATTTTTGATATAATGTTTTAATGCATTTGTTGCATTCATGTGTTGGGATGAAATCATCTTAGTTACATATCTTATATATGTTTCTTTGACATTCCAGGATGAATGTTCCGAAGGAAGAGGTATTGAAACGCCCCAAAAGTGCCTGAAAATGTGAATCAAAAATACCAATAATTATAATTTTCATATATCTCAAAATTCATGTGTGATATCAAAAATCCAACTCCATATTCATGATCGGGGGAAATTGAGTGGGAAATGGGTATAACCCCAATTTTAGAACAATCGTAACAAAATTTCATTTTCTAAAAGATTCCTTATCCAGAGAGGATCCGCACTGACGTGACGTGACCAGGGTGCGGACTAGTGTTATTTTGTTGCTAGTTTTACTTTTTTAGTCCAAGCTCTTGGTGTCTTGGGCCTATGCCCTTCTATGCATAAAAACACCTATACTTAGTCATTTTTCAACCTATATCATTGAAGTCATTTCCCAAAACCCTCTCTAACACTTAGCCAAATATTTTATCCGAATTCAAGTGACCTAAAACTCATTTTCACATCTCAAGAAAATCATTCAAATTCAAGTTCCCATTCAAATCTTCATCAAGGAAGTCCCAAATTTGAGGTATGTGGGTTCAACCATTAGGTCCTTTCACCCATGGTGCCCAATCTTCCTTTTTATGTAAATTACATGTTTTCAAGTTAGCTTATCCATGGGTATCTCTTATTATTAACTTGATTATGAACTATGTTGGGATTTCATAAAATGTTGAATGTTTAAGCATCTTTTGAGCTACGAACCTATGATCTATTATGAGATTTGATGAGGGGTTCTAACGTATCTTGCATGAGGGTGCTAACAAATGTTTGTGGGTTGATTTACATTAAGTTTTCTCACATCATTTCACTATTGAATTGCATGATTTTGAACTAGCATTACACACCCACCAAGTGTTTGATAAAATGTCCGGTTAAGGATTCTTGAGCTATTGATGATCTATTGTATGGCCTATGAGTCAAGTGACTTTATCATGATGAAAGGAATTTATGTATGTATTGAATTCATGGAAAGTATCTATAGTGTTGCAAGTTGACCACACCTTGTTAGGGGTGTTAAGCCCAATCACCTTGTTATGGGGGTGTTAAGCCTCAATCACCTTGTCGGGGGTGTTAAGCCTGTACTACCTTGTTGAGGGGTAAATACCTCAATCACCTTGCCGAGGGGTGGTAAGCTCGTACTACCTTGTTGAGGGGTATGTACCTCAATGGACTTGTCGAGGGGTGGTAAGCCCGTACTACCTTGTTGAGGGGTATGTACCTCAATCGCCTTGTTGGGGGGTGGTAAGCCCATACTACCTCGTTGAGGGTTATGTATCCCAATCACCTTCCAAGGGGGTAGCAAGCCTTGGTGTTCAAGAAGGGCTTACTTGGACTATATGGATATGGTCTCTTTCTACACATGTATTATGTTTTATGCAAGCATGTTTTATTCAAGCATTGATCATGTTTGCCATGTTGCTAATATACTATCCCTTACTTATGATGATGCATTTTGACTATGTTGCTTATCTCTTGTTGCATTGCATCCTACATACTTAGTATATTCAAACATACTAATGCATACTCTATGCGTACATGATGTTACCATGTAGGAATCGGAGCTCCTCACGATCATCCTCCACTTGGTTAGTTTTGGACATCTTGAAGACAAGTTTTGGCGAGTCCTCAAGTTCAGGGACACTAGCTATACTACTCTTCCCAAAGTTATTTCTTTATGTTGAATTCTTGATACAATGAGGTGAGACCAAAAAGTGTCTTAGCCCCCGCCCTATCTATGTTAGAGGTGTCAATGGAGAAGTGATGTAATTATGCTATGTTCTTCACTCTTGGTTGTTTATGGTTATCTAAGACTTCCCTTAGTACCTTTATCCTTATTTAAATCTCTTGATGTTGTTTACTTTGCTTCCATGACCAAGGATGTGTAATTGATATGCTAAGAGGCTTGTTTAGGTCCCTTCGAGTTCCTATTCACTGTGTCATGTCTAGGTCCTAGGCTTGGGTCATGACATGGATATCGCTTCTTCATGTCCACTTCAGCTTCCTAAGTGGCACTTTTAACTTGACGATTCCTCCAAAGGACTTTGAAGAATGCCACATCTTTGTTCCTTGACATTTTCACTTGCATATCCAATATTTCTACCAGGACCTCCTCATAGGTCAAGTTTTCATCCAACACCCATAACCTTCAAGGGTACTATAGCACTTGGGTCACCAACACACTTCCTCAATATAGACACACGGAAGAACGGATGAACCATACTCATATCCATTGGCAGCTCCAATTCATAGGCAATTTTACCAATTCTCCTCAAAATTCTATAGGATCCCACAAACCTTGGGCTAAATTTCCCTTCCTTGCCAAACCGAACCCACCCTTCATGGGAGAGACCTTCAAATATACCCAAATAGAATCAAAGTTTTTTCTAGTTTTTGGAAAACTAATCGCAAAATCCATGTTTATCTCTTCCAACTTCCAAGTAGAAATTTCTATGTCTTAGGCTAGGCCACTCGGCGTTTGATGTTCGACTTTCATTTGTTGGAAATTTTGACAATTGGCTATAAAGTTGGCGATATCCCTTCTCGTATCACCCCACCAATATAACTCTCTCAAGTCTCTATACATTTTTGTGGAACCGGGATAAATAGAGTAGGACGAATTATGTGCCTCTTTGAAAATCAAATCCCTCAATCCATCCACATTAGGGACACATAGCCTACCTTGGTGCCTAAGGACACCATCTCCCCCTTGGGAGAAAACCTCTACTTTGGCATCCTTTACCAAAGCCTTCAATTCTAACAAGGAGGGAATAAGGTATAGTTTGGACTTGCCCTATCCAATCAAAGAAGATTTGGAGCTATCAAATACCACCACTGTCACGACCCAAGCCTAGGAACTAGACATGACAGGGCAAATGGGAAGCCCGAGGGCAACCCAAACAAGCCTCTTAGCATATCATTTGCACATTTCAGATTTTGCGAAAATAATAAAAGATAAATAAGCACATAGAAAATAATTCCT
>JAABOM020057400.1:0-15181 GCA_011800125.2 Solanum clarkiae | reverse complement strand
ACATGCTATACATATTATCTAAACATCCTAAACGTGTCGGTTGAATAGAAATTAAATATTCACGAGAAAAAAATAACATAGGCAAAAAAACCTTGGGATCAAATTTTGGGGTAGTTATGGACCATAAGCTATGCAGACTTCACTGAGGCTATAACTACCTACACCCCATTGAAAAAATTGTGCACTATCCCCAATACACCAAATCAAGCAAAAGTAGAATAAATATGGGTCAAAAACATAACTGGGCGCCTAAGCACCATGGTCCACCTTGGGTTGCCTCCCAAGCAATGCCTGATTTATTTTCGCGGAACGACATACCTATCATGCGTACTCAGACTTCCTCAAGATCTCATTCTTCAACCATCTTGATCTCTCCATATTTTTCAAGGTATGACTTAATTCTTCGGCCATTTACTTTGAAAGTACCTCCATTTTATCTCTCTGTTTCAATGGCCCCATGATCAAAGAAATATGCTACCCAAAAGGGTTCCAACCATCTGGCTTTGAGCTTCCCGGGGAACAACTTTAGTTTGAAATTGAATAGTAGCACCAAGTCCCCTGGTGTGAATTGGTGATTTTCTGTGTGGCGATCATGTTGTGTTTTCATTCTTTGCTTATACATGTCTAAGCTCTCATATGCTTTTAATCAAAATTCATCAAGCTCATTAAGTTGGATCAATCTAGATGTAGCTGCATCATTCCAATCCAGATTCAACTTCTTCAATGCCTACATTACTTTATGCTCAACTTCCACTAGCAAATGACATGCCTTCTCAAAAACAAGTTGATGTGGGGACATGCCTATAGGGTTCTTGAATGCAGTTCGATATGCCCATCAAGCATAATCCAGCTTTCGTGACCAATTTTTTTGGTTTGCAGTCATAGTCTTAGATAAAATCTGTTTAATTTCCCTATTTGACACTTTCACTTGCCCACTCATTTGGGATGATAATGCATCATCACCCTATGTTTCACTTCATACTTTTCAAGAAGAGCTTTAAAAAGTCTATTACAGAAGTGAGAACCTCCATCACTGATGATAGCCCGAGGAGTACCAAATCTTGAGAGGATGTTCCTTCATAGGAATATTGTGACACTTTTACCCTCATTGTTCGGTAGATCCACGACCTCCACCCATTTTGATACATAATCCACAATAACTATGATGTCCTTGTTTCCATGTGAGCTAACAAATGGTCCCATGAAATCTATCCCCCCACATCAGATAGCTCAATCACCAAAATAGGATTTAGACGGAGCTCATGCTTGTGAGTAACTCCACTTTCTCTTTGGCACCTATCACAAGTTTTGGTATAGTCATAGGCATCCTGGTGGATGGCGGGCCAATAATACCCACATTGTAAAATTTTATAGGTTGTTTGAATCCCACTATGATGTCCATCCACCAATGTGACATGCCTTAAGTATGCTCATCATTTCGACCTCAGGAATACAACAATGAATAATCCCATCAGCACATACACGGAATAAGTACGGGTCATCCCAAAAGAACTTTCTCGCATCATGCATAAACTTTCGACGTTGATATATGTTTAAGTTGGATGGCACGATATCACTCACCAAGCAATTTGCATAATCTGCAAACTAAGGTATCAGATCATGCGATGAAGCCAACACTCTCTCATCAGGGAAGGAATCATTTTTCTCTAATCCATCATCAAATTTCACAATTTCCCCATCTTCTAATCTGGATAGGTGATCTGCAACTTAATTCTCTATCCCTTTTACTGTCAATGACATCAAATTTGTACTCTTGCAAGAGAAGCAGCCATCTCATCAACCTTGGCTTCGTATCCTTTTTAGCCATCTAATATTTAAGTGCAGAGTGGTCTATATGCACCACTACTTTGGCTTCCCATAGATATGATCTGAACTTTTCGAATGCGAAGACCAACATGAGTAACTCTTGTTTTGTGACAGTGTAATTCTTTTGTGTCGTATTTACGGCTTTGCTGACATAATATATGGGATGTAATATCTTCTCCTTATGTTGTCCCAATACCATACCTAGAGTGACCCTACTTGAATCACACACGATTTCAAAGGGCTTGGACCAGTCTTGAGCCACAATAATTGGTGTTGAGATCAACCTTGTCTTTAACTCTTTAAAGGTTTGCATACATGCATCTTCAAACACGAACTTAGTATCTTTTTCCAATAATTTTCACAATGGGTGTGAAATTTTAGAGAAGTCTTTTATGAAACTTCGGTAGAACCCTGCATGTCCCAAGAAACACCTCACACCCTTTATTGAGATGGGAGGTGGAAGCTTCTCAATCACCTTAACTTTAGCTCTGTCGACCTCAATGACTTTGCCAAATATCCCACATCCCAACACAATACCCTCTTTCAGCATGTAATGACATTTTTCCCAGTTTAGCACTAGATAACTTTCTACATATCTTTGCAACATGTCATGTAGCTATGCCAAGCAATCCTCAAATGAGTTACCAACCACACTAAAGTCATCCATGAAGACTTCAATAGTACTCTCCACCATGTCTGAGAAAATGGACATCATGCATCTCTGTAATGTTGTTGGGGTATTACACAACCTAAATGGCATCCTTTTAAATGCAAAGGTGCTATAGGGATTTGTAAATGTGGTATTCTCCTAATCTTCGGGGCGATGATGATGTAATTATAGCTGGAATGCCCATCAAGAAAATAGTGTCACCCCTTTTCTGCTAGTCTGTCAAGCTTCTGACCCATGAATGACATAGAAAAGTGATTTTTCTCTGTTGAGGCATTGAACTTTCTATAATCCTATACACACCCTCCATCCTATGACTAGCCTCATTGGGATCAATTCATTGTTAGTATTAGGTAACACTGTAATACCCTCCTTTATTTAGAACACACTACACCGAGCTCATCCATTCACTATCGGTGATTCCGTAGATTACTCCTGCATCTAACCATTTAATAATCTTTTTGCAAGAAACTTCTTGCATAGGAGGGTTTAGGCGCCTTTGAAACTCAATGCTCAGCTTGTAATCCTTGACTAACTGGATTTTGTGTGTACATAACCCAGGAGGGATACCAATAATATCTGCAATAGTCCATTCGATGGTCTTCTTAAATTGTTTAAGCACAGTTACAAGGGCATCCGCTTGCTCATCATTCAAATATGTAGCCATTATGACTGGCAAAGTGTTGTTGACTCCCAAAA
This sequence comes from Solanum clarkiae, assembly GCA_011800125.2. NCBI lineage: Eukaryota > Viridiplantae > Streptophyta > Magnoliopsida > Solanales > Solanaceae > Solanum > Solanum clarkiae. The sequence continues at coordinate 11,988 of JAABOM020057400.1, read as the reverse complement.
ATTCATATTTCAAATGTGCTGGAAGTGCTTTCAATTCTAACACCGGTGGGTCTTCTATAGAGGGCTTTGTGGGTGGTGACTCTCGATTCTACAATTCTAGCTCTAGTTTAGCTTGGGTTCTAGGACCAAAAGACACTCCTAGAGCATTTACTATCTCCTCATAGTCTGGGATACCATCACTGACGAAGTTAATCAATATTGCCTCCAAATTGTCAACACTCAATCTTATCTCAAGTAGTACATCTGGCTCAGCATTATCAACAGTCTCAATAACTGAAACCACTCTCATATCATTGTCATTCATTGCTTGTTGACATACATTGAACACGATCTCATTTTTTCCAAATCTGAATTTAAGCAGTCCTTCTCCATATCTACCAAGGTGCAACCGGTAGCTAAGAAAGGCCTTCCCAAAGTAATAGGAACTTCAAAATCAACCTTATAATAAAGGATCAAAAAATCTGCAGGGAATATGAATTTCTCAACTTTTACCAACATATCATATAGTATCCCCACAGGTTCCTTTACCGGTCTATCCACCATCAATAACCGCATGTTAGTTGGAGTAAGGGCATCTAAACCAAGCTTCTTGTAAACCGCAAGAGGTATCAAATTGATAATTGCACCGAAATCACATAATGCCCTTGCGAACTCCACATCTCTTATAGTGCAAGGTTTAGTGAAAGCACATGAGTCTTCACATCTTTGAACCAAGGACTTAGTAGTGATAGCACTATAATGTTGAAGCTCTTAAGAAAGCTCATGAGTCACTATACGTATTTTAGTAACCAAAGCCTTCATATAGTTTGCATAACCCAGCATTTTCTCCAAATCTTCAATAAGAGGTATGTTGATGGATAGTTGCTTTAGAATAGAGAGAAATTGTTTGAACTTGCCTTCCTCCTCCCTCTTTTTATGTCTTTGAGGGAAAGAAGGAGGAGACCTTGGGACGAGCTTATACCTTTGTGGTGCTTGAGCTGTTCACTTACCCCATCCTTGACACATACATCTCTTTCAACCACATCCTTTTCTGCAACTATATCCTCATGAACATCTTCTACTTCAACTGGTATAGGAGGATCAATGGTACTTTTGCCACCAGTAGCAATAACCGTCATATATTGCCCTTTATTGATTGGATTTTAAGCTGTGTTCCTAGGTAATATACCCTTTTGACACTGATTCAACTGAGTTGACACTTGTCTAAATTGTTGCTCAAGCTGTTTAATAGCTACAAAATGAGACTCTATCTTTTGATTAATGCTTGAAATATCATATTTCATACCTCTTAGAGTTTCATCTTGTATCTCAACATTCTTCAACAAACAATCAAACATCTCCTCGATTCTAGAATTGTTGTATCAGCTTCTTGATTATCTAGTGGCACCTATGGACCATTTCTGAAACCATCTCTTCAAACCCAATCGACTTTTGGACCTCTGTTCCTCTCATGATAACCACCTCGATTGTCTCTATAAGCTTCATCTCTTCCATAGTTCTGACCTTGGTTTCCTTGACCTTGACGCTAACAGTCCTGATTGGACCCTTGGGCATTGGTCCAGAAACCCTCCATCTGAATCATTCACAAAATAAGCATCCTCCTCAAAATAGACTCCTCATACATGGGTGAACATAGAGGTTGATGAACTATTATATTTACTCTTTCTTGATTCTGCTTGATCACCACATCCATGCTTGTGCGAAGTTGAGCAAGTTATTGCATAATCTCCTTATTGATCTTGACTTGCTCTAAACCAACATTGATAGCACATGAACTCCTCATAGAAGCTCTATCCCATTGTCCCCATGCCTGATTTGTCTTGACCACTTGCTCCATACGTTCGTCAATCCTTGAAAATAGTTGATCTAAAAACATGCCCCTCATAATGGTGTTGGAACAGGTTTGACTATTCTCATAAAAGGCACGGTAGAAGATCTCCACTAAGACATCATCAACTATCTTGTGGTCAGAGACGCTTCTCAACCACTTAATAAATCGCTCTCATGTAGTGCTAATTGAATCACTAGAAAGTTGCTCAAATTTGTTGATCTAATTCTTTAACTTGAGCTTCTCCAATCTAGGGAAGTACCTCTCTGAAAAGGCCTTCTGCAAATCTGCCCAACTAGTGATTGAACTCTATGGGAGATCAGATAGTCATAATGCAGCACTGCCTGTAAGAGATAATGAGACCACGAAGTCCCATAGCTTCCATAGACAGATTTTATGTTTTCATCATACTCTTGCAAACAAATGCAACATTGTGCAAGTGGCTATATGGATCCTCTTATGGTAAGCCTGCAAATAACCCACGGTTTTGCAACATTTGAAGTAATTCACTAAAAACTGTGAACTTTGTGTCTGCCTGTAGTGGTGGCAACAAAATAACTCCCGTCACATCTATAGCCATAAGGTTCAACCTATACTGATTCCATCGGTAAGCATTGTCGTTGAAATCCTGAAGTTATGGAATATTCTCCAAAGGAGGTTGTTTTAATTCCAATCATCATCATTAACATTTTGATTCAAGGTTGCATTACCTGCGATGCTAGCATTTTATTGGGCCATTGTTCTTGTAATTCTTTAGATCTTTGGATCAAGTGGAGTTAAGGGATTGCCTTGACTCCTAGTGTTGGGAATACACTACTACTGTACCTTGCAAAGAAACAAAACGGAAAAAATAAAAGTAAAATACAAGGGAACTAAGGATTAACACTTGAATTACAATTACTAGTGAATTCAATTAAGTCTAGTCATATTCCCCGACAACGGCGCTATAATCTTTGATCCACCTAAGTTATACATATCTTTTGGAGGATAAAGAGGTCGTTGTCAAATATAAAACCTAACCAAGTTTAGGGTCGAATCCCACAGAGAATACAGAGACTCACAACGAATTCACCGATATGCAATTCAAGTAATTAACAACTCAATTCCCTGAAGGGGTGCAATGTTCAACAAGAAAATAAACTAAACTAACTATCACAATAGATAATCAATAATGGAGAGCAACCTGGGTATTTTATTCCCCATGATTCACCAACTCAATATTCCTGGGTAATCCAATTCTCGACTAGAGAATAATATGCAGGACAGTAATTTAAGTTCACCAAGCCCTTTGGTCAAAGGTGAGAGGCAAATTTCACTATATGACTTGGCCCATCTCCATAGTGTGCAAGACTAATCATTACCCATAGTCCCAGTCAACCTCTCCTTGGTCCAGTTCAGTTGATTAGATGAGAACACATTATCGAATCCTGTTAATCAATCTCTTTTCCTATTCATTACCACCTGAATCGAGAAGGTAACACTAGGCAAGTTCTAATATTGTCCACCACTAGAAAATATGAAAAACAAAGAGAATTGATTAATACATGCAAATACTCATTCCAAAAATTACAAATTATCCGGATTTATTTGGTTAAATCTTCATAGTTCCCACAAACCCAAGTTGTGGATTTAGCTATTCATGCTATGGCCAGATGAAGAAATTGTGAATAGAAAAAACATAATTAAACACTTAGCCAATTGAATTGAAGAACAAGCAAATCCAAAATTAATTGAGAATCACAAGATTTGAAGATCCAATTAATTCACAAGTGTATTCTCCTCCAAAAATTGAGGTCTTCAAGTATAAAACCTTAAAGATACTTTCTAATGACGTTCTCTCCTGTCCGCCCCCCCAAAAAATAACCTAAAAGGTACTATTTATAGTAACTACAATTAATTTCTTAAAAAAAAAATTGGTCGGCGACTTTCTACGACAGGTCCTTATGACTCATAAAGTGATTTAGGAGTCACAATAGTGGTCTCGTATTTAGCATCTTGAATTATGGACTTCACTGCCATGAATCCACTTTACCAGTCGTAGACTGATACACAACTTTCACATTGCACTCTCGTAGACTTCATCTGCATCAACTGGTCCTTTATCGAAAATCTTCACAAAACCTCTCTATACGAATCGTAGAGAGATCTACGACTCGTATAAAGGTCTCGTATTGCTGAACTTCAGAAATTATATTTCACTAGAATTTGCCATGAAATCCTCATCTACGTCTTGTAGAATGCTCTACGATCCGTAGAAGAAAAAAGATTTTTAACGATCATTTCTTAACAAAGGAAAATAAATTTGATCGTTATAAATACACTTATAGTGACTAATTTTTTTCGATCGTTACAAATATACTTATAGCGACCAAATTTTTCTTCGGCCGTTATAAATACACTTATAGTGACAAAAGTTTTTTTATTCATTATAAATACACTTATAGTGACTAAATTTTTTTCGATCGTTAAAGATAAATTTTAATCCAACATTAACGAGGGGGTAAATTTCAACATTAAAAAATATAACATCCCGTCATTAAACATATAAGTTAGTATAAAAATACATCTTAATTAATATTAGTGCAAAGAGATCAAACCAAATCATGTTATAAGTATAACAAGTGGCGTTTTATTAATCATTCTATCATTATGATAAGAATCCTCCATCTTTTATAATTTTGCATATTTCATAATTAAAAAAAATAAAAAAAAATTAATGTATTATTTTCTAATAACTCTATCCATCATTCTTATTATAGTCAATTATATTAAATTTTAAAATATTATAAAATTATTTAGTTACAATCTTTTTGGCACAATATTTTCTAAGAAAAATATTTTCTTGATAAGCTTCTATGTATGTTTTTATTTTGAGAGACAATTTATTCATCTTTGCTTGACCTTTTTAAAGATGCAAGATGAAGTAAGTCAAAATAAAAAATTGTAATGAAATAAATAATAATAATAGAAGTAATAATATTAAATATGTAATTATGAGCTCATGAGATTAATTTAAGGTAGAAAAGTTATATAAATTAATTGATGGTAAGTAATTTTATCAAGAGGATAAATGTTTCACCACTTGCAAATTACCTCTATCAATAGGCTTAAGAATCAGTATTCAGTAATAATATTTCTTCTAATAAAAAAATTATATATTGTGCCGACCTTTTTTTTCATTATTGGTTGTGAAACTAACAGGTGTATACAAAGAAAAATCATTTGTTTGAGTTAGAAAAGTATAAAGTGAAATTTTACAAACAGAAAATTTAAAAAATTTTACATGACATATAATCAAGTACTAAATTAATTAAAAAATCATGATTCTTTTATTATTTAAAATTTAAGATGATATAATTGATTTGTATCTCATAATATTTTAATAATATTAAATTATTTATATTAGGTGAATATGATTAGTATAAAAAGTGAAACTAAAAGAAGTTGGGGGTTTTATCCCTGAAGCAATGTGCAAAAAGTCAATAACTTAAGATGCAAAATACAAAACAAACAACTTTTTGTCTAGAACTAGAAAGCCCGATTTTCTTTTTATTTGGTTATGAGAATAAAAACAAATTTTATATTTCATTGTAGTTAATCTTTAATTTTTTGAAAAAGAAAAAAAGAAGATAATAGCTATTTGGAGTATTTTTAATAACCTTACATGAAGTTTTTGTACTTGTCTTTTGACAAATCATGCAGTTGAAGAACCATCCTTAGAGAAAGTGTAAAGAAGTACAAGCAATAAAAATTTTTTGAAGCACAGGAAGAATGCATTTCATATTTCAAAAATTGTTTAAAGATATTCTAGTTTTTTTTTTAGTAAGAGTTAAAAATATTATATCACACAATTGTATGTTTATATTTTTGTAATGTTACACAATATCATTTTTTATATGAATATAATCAATTTGTATGTTTTCATATATGCACGTATTTGTATGTGTGTGTATATATGCACTTCCGTTGATCTGATTTGTGGTTATAATTAAGGTTTTAAGAACTAGAATAGAAGGGAGCCTTGGAGTAACTCGTAAAGTTGTTGTCATGTGACCAGAAGGTCACGGGTTCAAACATTGGTAACATTCTTTGATATAAATGCAAGGTAAGGCTACGTACAATAGATCCTTGTGGTCGGGCCCTTCCTCGAAAGTGCATCGGACTTGCCTTTTTTTAATAACTAGAATATCAATTAGTGAAGGAAAAATCTGGTTGCTGATCAAAAGAGGTATAACGACCGGATTTTTGTCGTCTTGTTAAAGCTTTTTTAACGACTGATTTTTTATCATTGTTAAAGCTTTTTTAACGATCAAATTTTTGTCAACGTTAAAACTTTTAACGACGGAGCTTTTAATGACCGGTGACGACGAGATTTTTAGCGATCGTTATTGACTAATAACGATCGAATTAATACTTTTAGCGATGGAATTTCCCCTCGTTAAAGACCTATTTTCTTGTAAACTACCGGTTGTAAAACCACCTTCGTGGTTTCTTCTACACTAAGAAATTTTTCAGTCTTCACAACCCTATCAATGAGACCAAACCATGAACTATAAAATAAACTATAACTTATCCTGTTTGTTCCTAGTTCAACTTCAGAAACCAAACTTCCATCAACCAAAGTCCTCATGTTACGAACTCATTTTATGGTCCATAGTTCCATTTACAAACCATAAACACCCCTCGTACATTTACCTTGAACTCAATCAAATTTTCATCTTACCTAGTCCCATCCATAAGACCTGTTTACGACTTGCGATTTGAACTACAAGCCATAAATAGGACTTGTACTTTGGTCTTTACCATTTTCAGTTTCACTTCTTCTGCATTTTCTAAATTGAAGGTCCTTACACTCATCCTCTCACCTCTATAACTGCTAAACCCTACAATATTAAATCTATTTTCACTAAATCCTTCTTGAACCTATCATTGATTTCTAAGAAGACTATCAAACATGAAGTTTGTCATGTGTTGTGGATATACGATACTTTTGATGCTTAAAACATAATATTTGTATACGCTCTCTAGCGTATTTTAGTAGATTTGATATGATTTTTAGTTATTTTGTAGAAAAATAGGATTAGAAAGCTAAATATAGAATTTCATATGTGCAAGTAGAATTTTGACATTCTTCGAGCCAGTTAATGGTCCATGGTTCAATCCACAAGTCATCGATGGTAGTCATATATGAGATCTAGACACTATAAAAAGAATAGTTCTATGTAGGCAACATACTAGTTCTAAAAATTTTTATGAGTCATAGAGTCAATTCATAGTTAAAGTTCAAAGATAGGGAGAAATTACCTGATCTCTATGACTGAGAAGAAAGGGTCACAGAATGATTTACAAATCCTAAAATGCATTTTGTAGTTGAGATTAGAGAAGTTGTAAAGTAAAACTTGATTTCTACGAGAGGAGTTCATGAACTGTAGAATATTTCACAGACGGTAAAACTTATTAGTGAAAAAAGTCCTGAGTCTATTACACCTACCATCTATGAAGTCAAAGTACGAGTCATGTAAACAACTAAGACCCATAGATTGGATCATAAAAGTTATCGAGTTTAGTTTTTCTAATTTTTATTTGGATAGAATTTTGATATTGTAGATAGACTTTCTAAGTTTTATTTTATTCCTTATGGTGCATTTTTTACTATTTTCGATGAAAAAAGAGGATAAATTCATGCTTTAACTTTTATTCTTGATTTTTAGAGCTTAATTGCACATTGTTTGTTGATGTTTGTCTTTCGATTTCAATTGAAGATTTTGAATATTGCCATCTTTTTAATGATATTAAAAGGAGAACAATAAGAGTTGTGTAATGACCCTCCAGGTCATTTCGGTGATCCTATGAATATTTTTTCAGATTGAGTATTTACATAGTGACCGTAGATTAATTATGACTTATTGGCATAGATTGTTCGATCGTTGGGTGATACGTTTGACATTTATGCAATGTTTTGAGTTAAACGAGAGATTGTAATCGTAAAATGAATTTTCTGAAAAAGTCCTAGTAAACGGTCTCAAAGCAGAATTTTGAAAATTCCATTTGCTAACGAATGACCCATTTAGACTGGGAGCATCGTTGGTGCAATTATATTGAGTGTAGTTTTCGAAAACGTTGACATATAATTTCTTATCTGTTTTGAATTCAGTGGTCACGTCCTAGTGTCTGAGACCCGGGAGTTGCGCTCTGTGGTCCTAGTTCGATGACCACGACTGAGATGTCGGGTGGTTGATGTTGATTCTGAGGTCTGAGCACCAGTTGATTATTCGTGGGTTCGAGGCCCGTTGACTATTCCTCGGTTTGAGGCCCAGTTCATTATTCTTTGGTTCGAGGCTCAGTTGATTATTATTTGGGTTGAGGCCCTATTGATTGTGTTAGGGGGATTCTTTCTCCCGCGGAGGATACGTCCCACCGTTATATATATTGTCAGACCATTTGGCCCTAGCAGACTGCCCCGGCCGAAGGCCAGGTTGGGAAGGAGGTTCGAGGCCCCGTGTGACTATTAGGGGTTCGAGGCCTCGTGTGATACTAGTTAATGGATGGGTCGAGGACCCGATTGATTTCCTATGGATCGATACATCTATATATACCCTGATTGTGTGGGTGTACCCTTTGAGCTTATGGGGGCTCAGGGGTTGTCAGGCTTAGACACTAGGGCCTTACACACACGTATAGCTGACCCCTGGATCATGTGATATTGGGAGTTGGGTTTCGTGGTGGTTTTGTGAGTTTCTTGGTGATTCTATCAGCTAGGTTGTGCATGGGTGTACCTTTTGGCCTTATGGGGCCTAATCGGCATATAGGCAAAGATATTAGGGCCTTACACCCGTATACAGCACTATGTCTCAGTCTAATGACATCTAGTTTGGGCTTACTCGTGTTTTATCAGTTAGTATCATTGCACACCACTTGGGTTATTTCAGTTGGGGTTCGGTGATTCTCCAGACATGCTTACTCCGTTATCAAAGTTCAGATTTGCTACATTTAGTGTAGTTCTCTATATTTGAGTCTTCTATATTTACAATACTTCATTCGGTCAGTCTATGATGTCCACTGGGTACCTGTTACTGGTACTGATCCCTACATTTTTGCATCTTCCCATGGCGCAGGTCCAAGTACTAGCTGCAATCGCGGAGTTAGGGGTTCACAGGCAATTCAGGAGACATTGTGAGCATCAACAGCTCTGGATATTTTGCAGCCTCCTTCTGTTTTGATGGTTGTCTTTGTATTCAGACACTGGCCTTGTATATGTAGTTTAGATTGTATTTATAGATGGTCACTCTGGTTATATACGTAGATATGTATATTTTATCTTAAGTCTATAGTAGCTCTGTACAGTTGACTTCCAGGTTGTGGATAGGTTTCGGTTATTTATATTGTGGTGTTGGCTATGATTTGACTAGAGAGCAGGATAGGTACCCTGTGGCTTGGGTAATTGGCTTGCCTGTAGGTGGGATCTACAGGAGCCATCATGATCGGGACTAGATCGTGACTGTTATGCAGTGTTTATAATTCATTGATCAATGTATTCGTTGTAATGTTTATGCTTTATTACCTACAAGTATAAATGTTTGAATTCTCAGAAATAAAAAATTTGTTATCATAAAAAGAATGAACTTATTGAATTTAGACGATCTTGATGATTGACAAAGTGATATGAAACATGTAAGTCAAGTTAATCTACAGATACATTGTCTCAAATAGCTGAACCATCTTTTTAATGATGTTAAAAGGAGAACAAAAAGAGTTGTGCAGTGTTTATAATTCATTGATCAATTTATTTCATTACAGTGTTTCATGCTTTATTACCTACAAGCATAAATGTTTGAATTCACAAAAATAAGAAGTTTGTTATTATAAGAAAAAATTATTTATTGGATTTTATACGATTTTGATGATTGAAAAAGTGACATGAAACATGTATGTCAAGTTATCTACAGATACACTGTCTCAAATAGCTGAATTCAAAGTAAGATCATAAAAAAAATAAAGACATGATGCAAGAATCAATAAATAGATAATAATTAATTTTGGTAAACTCAAAGAAGGTGAGCATACATGTGCTAAAAAGAAAGAGTTTTGATTTGAAGAGGGGTCTTGCTTGAAGAAAATAGATAATTGACAAATTAACTTTATGGTGCTGCTTGAATATTGAAAAAAAACATTGAAGTGGGGTTATATATTGGTTGGTTCGATTTGATTATGAAGTTTTTTTTATTTTACTTATTGGTTATTGATTTGTAGATATATCAAATTGTTAAAAAATTATTAAGATATTAGGTAATTGATTATCGATTATTAATAGCTATTGGTTCAGTTATCGAATTGACCGTTAACATTTTGTACTCCCTCCGTCCCATTTCATTAAGAGCACACTATTTTTAAAACAAAAGTTTCAAATGTCTTACTTCTTTTTCTTAAACATTGTGTCAAGTCAAAGGGTGCCACATAAAATGAGACGGAGGGAGTATTTTGAAATTTGTGATCTAAAATCATCCTTAAATATTTGTGTGGTTGAAAATCATTTTATTAAGGGTAAAAGAAAAATTTTAACTTAAAATTGTTTGTAAATTAAGTAAGATGATATTGATTTTTTGGACGGACTAAAAAGAAAGGAGGTCACATAAAATACAGAGTACATAGTAGCGTTAGTTTGTACTCTTTTCATTTACTTTTACTTGTGTATACTAAAAATATATTTAAAAAAAATAACATGTCTAAAAGTTACTCCCTCTAGCCCATTTTACATGACACCCTTTCATTTTTTGTCTGTCACAAAAAAATTTTTTTATTCTAATTGAAAGTAATTTACCCTTAAAATTATCCTTTTATTCTTGACAAGTTTTAAAAAAAAAATTTTTTTTAATATAGTACCAAGTCAAAAGATGGTAATAAGACGAAAGAATTCTTTTGTTCATGTTTTATTTTTGTTAAATTGATAAACGAAAGTGAAAGGAGAGAATATGAAGAGACGTAGCGGCGAAGTATAGAACTGAAAATAAAGACAATCCCGTTTATCACGTGTTTCTTTAGTTCATATTTAGGGTTTTGTGCATGTATGTAGGACCCCAATACACTATCTATCAACAACTAGTCAACTACAGTATTGCTGTGTTAAAAACGTGTTTTTGTTTACTTTTTCTAATACACTCACCCAAGAAATCAACCATCTTTGCCCCCTTTTTCTTCATTAATATTTATATCTTCTTATCATAACTTGATCCAACTTCCAAATAAATCTTTTGATTATTTCTCATTTATTCATTCGTTTCAACATGAGAAGGAATTGTAACTTGGAACTCAGGCTTACGCCCCCTTCTATTTCAACTTTTTCTACCAAGGATTGCAAAGATACCCCATACTTGTCAATGTAACTCTTTAATTAAGTTGTATTATGTATGCTCCTTGTAATCAGCAATATGCATAAACGGATTTTTTTTCTATATATAGGGAGGATAAAGAAAGCAAAGAATTAGAGAACCAATCTCAGCAGTTGACAATATTTTACAATGGAAAACTTGTGGTTTCTCATGTTACTGACCTACAGGTATGAGTATCATCCCCCTTTGTGTTTTTTTTTTTTTTCGTGTGTATATATGAATCTTTTGTGCAACTAGTAGCGGAGCAAGTATTTTTATTAAAGATATTTATATGTAATCTATATAATTAAAAAAGTTTTTGAACGAATCGAAGAGAGTTTAACCACCACCCTCAGATGTTAGGTGACTCTATCATGACTATGCATGCTTTTGTTGTTAGATGAAGGAAATCATCTTTTCCGTGTCGGCTGAATTGCAAATATGTGTAGACATTTTGGCTTTTTCTATTATGCAACTTCTTGGTATCTTCACGGTCGATGGATTTTAAAAAATAAAAAAAATAAAAAATTTTGTGGTTTAAGACACATCTTCGTGTGACTTAATGGAGTAATTTATTAAGGATTAAAAAAGAATTAATAGATATTTTTAATTATATAAAGATATCATTTTTTTAAAAATAAATTAAAAAGAAAAGTGTCTCACATAATTCAGATAATGATAATCTTTGAAAATACAATTTTCTTTATTTAATTTATTTGTTTTATTTTCCTCTTAGTCAATTTTATAAAACTATCTCCTTTATCTTTCTTATAATTATTTAATTTAACTTTTTAT
>JAABOM020057399.1:0-15185 GCA_011800125.2 Solanum clarkiae | reverse complement strand
TGGGGGGGGTGACATTCTCAATCACCTTGTTGATGGATGGTATACCTCAATCGCCCTGTTGGGTGGTGATTTGCCCAATTACCTTGTTGAGGGTAACGTACCGAAATCACCTTATTTTTTTGGGGGGGGGACGGGTGGGTGACATGCCCCAATCACCTAGTTGAGGGGTGACATACCTCAATCACCTTACAAGAGGTGATATGCATTGGATTTCAAGTAGTAGTTCGCTTGGTCTATGTCGGTTATGGTCTATTCCCACATATGTGATATTTAATATGCAAGTTGTATAATTTACAAGCATGTTTTAATTCAACAATTGATCATTCATTTCGTATTGATATTATACTTACCCATTCCTTATCATTATGCCTTTTGACTATATTAGCATATGTCTTGTCACATTGCATCCAACGTAATTACTATATTCAAACGTATGAATGCATACTCTATGCCTACATGACATTACCATATAGGGACGGAAGCACTTTTTGATCATCCTCCACAAGGCTAGTTTGGTACTTTCGAAGATAAGCTTTGGTAAGCCCTCAAGTTTGAGAATTCTATCTATGGTACATTTACCATTTGATATTTATTTATGTTGAATACTTGTTACTATGAGGGTGAGCCCGGAAAATCTCTTGGCCCCGCTCCACTCTATGTTAGAGGTGTTGTTGTGTATTTGATGTACTTATGATATGAGCTTGCCACTTTTATGCTTTTATAAATATCGAGACTTCTCTTAGTCCCTCTTCCCATATTTATATCTCTTGTGTTGTTTATTTTGCTTCTGCAACCAAGGATGTGTGAATGATATGCTAAGAGGTTTGTGTGGAGTCCCTTCGGGTTCTTATTCTCCCTATCACGTCTAGGCCCTAGGCTTGGGTCATGACAAAGGAGAGCCCATACACACGAGGAGCAACCGTCCCCTCCTACTCTTCAATCTCATTAAAATAGAGGGGTAGCCCAAGATGATTTCAGGATGCCATCATAATGTTGGCCCATGCTATGGCTAATAAAATAAATCAAGTAGCCCAAGCTCCTCATGCTCCTACTCCAGCCTCAAGGGTAAGGGATTTCATAAGAATGAACCCTACAGAGTATCATGGGTCCAAGGCGGAGGAAGATCCCCAGGAGTTCATCGATGAGGTGTATATGGTTCTATCTATCATGTTTTTCAATTTAGAGGAGAAAGCGAAAATAGTTGCCTACCAGCTCAAAGGTGTTTCCCAAATTTACTTCACTGAATGGAAATTAGAGAGGAGAAATGATGGTGCCATTCCTTAGGAGGAGTTCAAAGCCACCTTCCTCAACTTCTTCTTCCCTATTGAGTGAAGAGAGGCTAAGATGATAGAGTTTATAAACCTCAAGCAAGGTTCCATGAGTGTGAAGGAGTATGCTCTCAAGTTCAACAAGCTTTCCAAGTATGCTCCACATTTAGTTGCCGACACTAAAAATAGAATGAACAAGTTTGTGTCAGGGGTGTTCGACTTTGTAAATGAAAAGTGTCTTCCTGCAATGCTTGTAAGTTTTATAGATTTGTATCAGCTCATGACATATACCGAGCAACTTTAGGGGGGAAAACTTAGGAAGAGAAGAAGTGGAGAGTTCAAGAGAGCTCGGTTTGAGGGTGGTTTCCAAGATTCTAAGGGTTGCTAGTTTCAAAAAGGTCACAAGTTCCAAGGCCAAGGGTCCTCCAATGCTACTACTAAGAGGTATGCCAATGATCGGGTGGCTAACACAAGATTCTAAGGTGGCAATGGTGGTATGATCCATCCTAAGTGCTAAGAGTGTGGGAGAAACTACGGTGGTCCATGTTTGAAAATTCTAATGCTTGCTTTGGTTATGGTGAGACGGCTCACAAGGTTTTGATTGTTCTCATGCTCAAAATGAGGGCAGAGATGGTCATCCTCAAGGACATTGTGCTAATGCAGGTCAAAGGGCAAACCAACGTCAATAAGGGGGTGCTCCACGGCAAAGTAGGTTCTATGCTCTCTATGGAAGGCAAGAAGTGGATGAAATGCCCAATGTTTCTACTGGTATTGTGAAGGTTTTTATTAAGATATGTATGCTTTGATAGATCCAGGTCCTACACTTTCTTTCATTACTCCTTCTGTTGCTGAAAATCTTCATGTATGTCCCAAATTTTTGTGTGAACCTTATGAAGTGTCTACCCTCATTGGTGAGTCCATCATTGCTAAAAGAGTCTATAGAGATTGTCCTATGTTCATATTATATAAAGTCTTACCTTGTGATTTTGTTGAATTTGATATGGTGGATTTTGATATTATTCTTGGGATGGATTGATTGATTACATGCATATCATGCTTCCATTGACTGTAGAACCGGTAAGGTTAGATTCCAATTCCCTAATGAGCCTGTCCTTGAGTGGAAAATTCGTAATGTGGTGGTCAAGGGTAGATTCATTTCTTTTCTTAAAGCCAAAAAGATGATTTCTAAGGGTTGCATTTACCATGTTGTAAGGGTTAGGGATGTTAAGTCTAAAGACATTCCTATTGAGTTGGTTCTGATGGTCAATAAGTTTCTCGATGTCTTTTCCGATGAGCTTCCCAGTGTTCCTCTCGAAAGGAAAATAGACTTTGATTTAGACCTCCTCTTTGATAGATAACCCATTTCTATTCCTCCTTACCATATAGCCCCGATAGAGTTGAAGGAGTTGAAGGAGCAATTGAGGGATTTGTTGGAAAAGTGTTTCATAAGGCCTAGAAAGTCACCTTGGGGAGCACCAGTGTTATTTATAAAGAAAAAGAATGGTTCCCTTAGGATGTGCATTGGTTACTGGTAAATTATTAGCGTCACCATAAAGAACAAGTACCCTCTCTCAAGGATTGATGACCTTTTTGATCAACTTCAAGGGGATAGTCACTTTTGTAAGATTGATCTTTAGTCAGGGTATCACCAAGTGAAAGTGAAGGAGTGCGATATTCAAAAGATGATTTATCGGACTAGGTATAGGCACTTTGAATTTGGGTTTATGTCCCTTAGGTTGACTAATGCACCAGATATATTTATGGATCTCATGAGTAGAGTCTTTAAAACTTACCTTGACTTTTTTGTGGTGGTCTTTATTGATGATATCTTCATTTATTCCCATAGTGAGGAGGAGCATCTAAATCACTTGAGGGTGGTGTTAGTAATCTTGAGGGAGGACAGGTTGTATGCTAAATATGAAAAATGTGAGTTTTGGTTGAAAGAGGTTGCCTTTCTAGAGCATATGGTATCGGGTAATGGTATTATGGTGGATCCTAAGAAGATGGAGGTGAATAGAAATTGGCCAAGACCTTTGACCACATCGGATATTAGAAGTTTCTTGGATTTGGTGGGTTATTACCAGAAGTTTGTAAATGGTTTCTCTTCCATTGCTTCTCCTATGACTAAGTTGACACAAAAGAAGGTGAAATTCCTATGGACCAATGAATGTGAGAAAAGTTTCCATACCTTTGAAGATAAGCTTGTCTTTGCTCCTACTTGTCTCTATCGGAAGGGTTGGAAGGATTGGTTATGTGTATTGATGCCTCAACAAATTGTTTGGGGTGTGTTTTGATACAAAACAGTAAGGTGATAGCTATGCCTCTAGGCAACTTAAGGTGCACGAGAAGAATTATCCCACCCATGACCTTGAATTGGCGATCATGGTATTTGCTTTGAAAAATTGGCGTCACTACTTGTATGGGTTCATGTTGTGTTTACCGACCACAAGAGTCCCCAACATGTGTTCACCCAAAAAGATCTTAACTTGAGACAAAGAAGGTGGTTAGAACACCTTAAATACTATGATATGAGTGTGCATTATCACCCCAAAAAAGCTAATGTTATGGCTGATAGTAGAGTGTCCATGGGTAGTCTAGCTCATGTTGATAATGGTGGCAAAGAGGTGGCTATAGAGGTTCACATGTTGGATCGATTGGGGGTTAGGTTGGATGAAGTTGATAATTGTGGTGTAGTGGTGTTTGATGGTTCTAAATCTTTCTTGATTGAGGAGATAAAGGAAAAACAAGATCTTGACCCCGCCTTGCTAGAGTTGAGGCCTTGGTGAGAGATAGTAAAGTGGAGGTTTTCTCCCAAGGGGGAGATGGTGACTTAGGTATCTAGGTAGATTGCGTGTGCCAAATGTCGATGACTTGAAAGAATTGACCATGAGAAGGCCCATAATTCATCCTACTACATTCATCTCAGTTCTACAAAGATGTATAGTGACTTGATGGAAGTGTATTGGTGGGGTGGTAGAAAGAGGGACATCTCCAAGTTCATATCCGGCTGGCACAATTGCCAACAAGTGAAGGTCGAACATCAAAGTTTGGGTACCCTAGCCCAAGATATAGAGATTCCTACTTGGAAGGGGGAAGAGATCAACATGGATTTTGTGGTTGGGTTGCCTAAGACTAGGAAACATTTTGACTCTATTTGGGTTGTGGTGGCTAGACTGACAAAGTTGGCTCACATTCTAATGGTCAAGACCACTTATAGTGCCGAAGATTATGCCAAGTTGTACATTCATAAGTAGTTAGATTGCATGCGATGCCTTTGTCTATCATTTTGGATCATCTTGCTCAATTCACTTCTCACTTTTGGAGGTCCTTCCAAAAAGGTCTTGGTAAGAAACTTAAGCATAGCACGGCTTGTCTTTCTCAAACAGATGGTCAAGTTGAGAGGACTATCAAAACACTTGAGGTATACTTAGAGCTTGTGTTTTGGAGTTTAAGGGTAGTTGGGTGAACATCTTCAACTTATTGAATTTCTTACAACAATAACTACCACTCGAGCATTGGTATGGCTCCCTTTGAAGCTTTATATGGTAGGAATTATAGGTCTCCAGTTGGGTTATTTGAGTGGAGAAAATGGCTTTGCTAGGTCTGGATTTTGTCATAGAGGTCTCGGAGAAGGTAAGGATGATAAGGGAGAGATTGAAAACTGCCCAAAGTAGACAAAAGTCCTACGCTGATGTGAGGAGGTGAGATGTTGAGTTTAAGGTTGGTGATTGGGTTTACATGAATATCTCACCCATGAAGGGTGTGGTCCGATTTGGCAAAAAGGTGAAATTAAGCCCAAGGTTTGTGGGTCCTTATAAAGTTTTGAGAAGAGTGGGTAAGGTTGCTTATGAGTTGGAGTTTCTTGTGGAGATGAATATGGTTCATCCGGTCTTCCATGTGTCCATTTTGAGAAAATGGATGTTGCCCCCAAAATGGAGGACTCACTTATAAGAATCTTTAAACAAGTTACCTATATGTGTGGAGGAGGACGAATAGGAGCTGTGGCCTCTACATAGTTATATCCTATAGGAAAAAGTACGTGTTGGTGATGTGCTGCCAAAATACAACACATTTGATACTTAAAACATAGGATTTTGTGTGTTTTCAATGCGATTTTTGTGGGTTTTATGTGTTTTTGTGTTTAGATTTGTAGTATTATAGGTTGGCCATAATCTGGGGAAAAATTGCAAAAGTTGCTGATTTTTGCTATTGTACGAGTTCTTCTACGAGTCATAGAACATTCTACGAGTTCTTGATAGGTTTCACGAGGATTTCCAGTGAGGGGCTATTTGCTGAAGTTGAAGTTTATGAACATGCAAACGAGTTGTGGAGTAATTTACTAGTCGTAGAAGACCTTTCGTGCCCTGAGGATCAGAGAAGTGGACTTGCATGAAATTCATCAGACGAAACCTCCTTTACGGGTTGTAAACCACTTTATGAGTCATAAAGGTGTGTCGTAGAAGTGAAGTCCAGAATTCCAACAGTTGATTACGAGACCCCAACTATGAGCCGTAGGAGACATTACGGGTCGTAAAGTGCTTTCATGGAGTTTGTTGACCAGTTTTCCATATTTTGTTTAACACTTCTTTTTAATTATTATAATAGGTCTTTTAGGTTATTTATTAGAAGTTCTCATCAGCTCTCATTAGTTGATGTCAGCATTGTGTAATATTAGGTTTAGTACTCAAAGAAATCAATTGTTAAAGAGAAAATTGTGAGTCTTGAGAACATCTTATTATTTAATTCAATCTTCAAGAATGTCATTTTCATGGACTGTTGATTTGCTTGTTCTTAATATAATTGTGCAAGTGTTTAATTATGTCTTCAAAATTCATAATCTCTTCATCTACACAAAGCACGAGTAGCTAAATCCACAACTAGGGTTGTGGGAACCATGAAGAACTAACAAAGTAAAACCGGATAACTAACAATTCTTGGAAGGTGTAAATGCATGTATTACTTAACTCTCTTCGTTTTGCATTTTTTGTCGTGGTGGCCAACATTAAAACTCGCCTAGTGTTACTAACTGGACAAAGGTAGTAGTGAATAGGAAAAGAGATTAATTAATGGGATTTTATTGATGTGTTCTCATATAATCATCCAAATAGGGCCAAGGGGATGTTGTACTAGGACTTATAGGTAATGGTAAAGCACACTATGGAGATACCCATAATCGTAATTCCATAAATCTCAAAATCTATGCGTGTCATCGAAAATTCAACTTCATATTCTTGATTGGTGCGGCAAAATTCAATGGAAAATGGGTAAAACCCCGATTTTAGAGGATCCGTTGAGAAAAATAACTTTTGCTAATTTTCTATATCAAGTGGCCAACCGCAACCTAGCCGAGACATGCCAGGGTTGCAGATTAGTATTGGATGTAGTTCGCATCTGGTCTGCGGCACGCCTAGGGCGTGGAGTAGTGTATTATTTTCCTTTGTTTTTCATTTTTTCCCAAGGGCATTGGGGTTATAGCCCCATGCCTACTTATGTACGAAACCACCTATACTCAGTCATTTTTCAACTATATATCACTCAAGATGCTCTAAAAAACCTCTCTAAGACTTAACCAAATATTTCATTCAACTTTCAAGGGTTTCAAGCCTAACTTTGGAACTAAAGGATCTTCATGCTCCAAGTTCTCTTCAAGCTTGACTAAAGGAAACCCAATTTTGAGGTATGTGGGTTTCATCTGTTGGGTCCTTTCATCTATGGAGCCCAATCTTTCTTTTTATTAAAAATTGTGTGTTTCTAAGTTGTATCATCCATGGGTATCTCTTATTATGGATTTTGATTATATGTTGGGGTTTTATGAAATGTTGATGCATTATAAATGTGTATCTAGTTCAAGCTTATACTATGAATTGGTTTTGTCTATTGAGACTATGCATGTTTTGGGCAATGACACTATGATCGATTATGAGATTTGATTATGGAATTCAGGGTATCTTACATGAGGGTTTTACTATGTGTTAGTGTGTTGATTTAAATCGAGTTTTCTCATATTACTTCACTTTTGAATTGCATGGTTTTGAACTAGCATTATGAACACACCAAGTGTTTGATAAAACATCTTGACAAGGTTTCTCAAGTTACTGATGATCTACTACATGGTTTATAAATCAAGTGACTTTATGATGATCAAGGGATTGTATGTATGGGGGTGACATGCTCAATTACCTTATTGAGGGGGTGACATGCCTCGACCACCTTGTTAGGGGGTGACATGCCCAATCACCATGTCAAGGGGTTGATACCTCAACCACCTTGTTGGGGGGTGACATGCCCATACCACCATGTTGACGGGTGGACACCTTGACCACCTTTTTGTGGGGTGACATGTCCATACCACATGTTGATGGGTGGATATGTCGACCACCTTGTTGGGGGGTGACATGCGCATACAACCATGTTGAGGGGTGGATACCTCAATCACCTCACCAAGGAGATGACATGCCTTTGATTCCAAGTAATATTTTGGTTGGTCTATGTTGGTTATGGTTCTTCCCACACATGTAATCTATATTTGCAAGTTTAATGATTTACAAGTATGTTTCAATTCAAGCATTGATCATGCTTGCCATATTGATATTATACTTATCTATTGCTTATGATTATGAATTTTGACTATGTTGGTTTATGTCTTGTTGGATTGCATTTTACATACTTAGTACATTCAAACATACTAATGCATAATCTATGTCTACCTGATGTTACCATGTCGGAACCGGAGCACCTCTCAATCACCCTCTATGTGGCTACTTTTGGCATTTTAGAAGATAAAATTTGGTGAGTTCTCAAGTCCGAGGACACTAGCTATTCTACTCTTACTATTTGATATCTCTTTATGTTGAACAGTAGATACTATGAGGGTGAGCCTGAAAAGTTCCTTGTCCCTGCTCCAATCAATGTTAGAGCTGTTGTTGGAATAATTGATGTACTTATGCTATGAGCTTGACTCTTGAGTATTTTATGATTATCAAAGATTTCCCTTAGTCTCGTTTCTCTTATTTATATCTCTTATTGTTGTTATTATCCTTCTGCGACTAAGGATGTGGAATTGATATGCTAAGAGGCTTGTTTAAGATCCCTTTAGGTTCCCATCTGCCATGTCACATCTAGGCCCCAGGCTCGGGTCGCGAAAGTAGAAGCCAAGGGAGAGAGAAAGTGAGTCCAAAATGGCTTGGGTAGATTATGGGGGATATTCTCACCAAAAGGGTAGATGTCACATGTTTCAAGGTGACCAAAAGCAAGGTGGACAAGGGTATATCAAAACTCCTTCTTCCCAATCCACAGAGGATGAAAAGGTTACTCTAAAGCATCAAAGTCCATATATACCCTAGTGTGGAAGGATCCACAAGGGATAGTGCTTGGCCGGTTCGAACACATGCTTTAAGTGTGATAAGCTCGACCGTCATTCTAGGAATTATATGAGTAGAGGTGCAAGGACCAAAGGACAAGGTGGGAATGTTCAAGATTCCCCAAGGACCAACAATTTTTATGCTCTCCATGGTTGACAAGAGGCCCAAGATCACCAAGATGTTGTCACTTATATGTCAAAACTTTATAATTTTGATGCATATGCATTATTAGACCTGGGAGCTAATTTGTTATTTCTAACTCTTTTCCTTGCAACTAGATTCCATGGATGTTGTAAAGTCTTTATTGAGCCTTATGAAGTATGTACTCCTGTAGGAGAGTCTATTGTTGGACGAAGAGTCTATAGAAATTATCCTATTTCCATAATGCACAAAGTTGTCCATTGTGATTTAGTAGAACTCTCCATGGTTGATTTTGATGTTATCTTTAGGATGGATTGGTAGCATGCTTCCTGTGCCTCCATTTATTGTAGGACTCGTGGAGTAAAGTTTCAATTCCCAAATGAGTCTATTCTTGAGTGGGAGGGCAACAGTTCTTCATGTGGAGGTCCGTTTATATTCTCCCTAAAAGCCCAAAAAATAATTTCAAAAGGGTGCACATATCATATAATAAGGGTCAAGCATAACACTTCCAAAGTTCCTTCTCTTGAGTTAGTCTCCATTATCAAGAAGCTTCTCTTTATCTTTCTTGATAAGTTATCGGGTGTTCCTTTGGAAAGGAAAATAGATTTTGACACAAACCTCCGACTCGACACTCAACATATCTCAATCCCTCCATATTGAATGGTTCTCGTGGAGTTGAAAGAATTAAAGGAGAAATTGAAGGATTTGTTGAAGAAGGGTTTGCTTAGACCTAGTAGGTCTCAAATGGGTGATCTGGTCTTATTTGTGAGGAAGATAGATGGGTCACTCCACACATACATACACTATCAACAACTCAACAAGGTCCCTATTAAGAATAAATATCTGCCCCGAAGAATAAATGTATTGCAAGGGGCTATGTATATCTCCAAGGTTGATTTGAGGTCCGGATATTGATACTAACGGTGAGGGAGAGTGCCATTCCTAAGATGGCTGAGCTAGGTATGGTCACTTTGCATTTATCATAATGTATTTCGGTCTCACTAATGCACTGGATATTTTCATGAACCATATGAACAGGGTCTTCAAGCCTGATGTTGATATATTTGTAGTAGTTTTCGTAGACGATATCCTAAACTACTCTTGGAGTGAGGGGAGCATAAGGAGAACTTAAGGGTGGTGTTATAAACCTTACGAGATCAAAGACTTTTTGCAAAATTTGACAAGTGTGAGTTTTGTCTAAGTAAGGTTGCCTTCCTTGGGCATATAGTATCACGTGATGATATCAAGGTTGATCCAATGAAGATAAAAGCAGTGAGAAATTGTCCAAGGCCATTGAATCCTATAGATGTGAAGAGTTTCTTAGGCCTAGTTATTTACTCTAGAATGTTTGGCGAACGTTTCTTCTCCGTACCATCCCCACTAACCAAGTTGACCCAAGAGAAGGCAATGTTTGTGTGGATGGTTGTGTGTGAGAAGAGTTTTTAAACCATGAAAGATCGACCAATTTTGACTCAAATCTTGACCTTGTTGAAGGGAAATGATGGATTTGATGTCTATAGTGATGCTTCAAGGAGTGGGTTAGGATGTGTCTTGATGCAAAATGGGAACGTGATTGCTTATTATTCAAGGAAATTGAATGTATATAAGAAGAACTACCCAACTCATGATCTTGAACTTATGGCCATGGTGTTTGCTTCGAAACATTTGGCATCATTACCTATATGCGGTTCATGTAGATGTCTTTACTGATCACAAGAGCCTTCAACATGTATTCACCAAAATGGACGTCAACTTAATGCAACGAAGGTGGTTAGAGCTTCTCAAGCACTATGATATGAGTCTGAAGTTCACATGAGCAAAGCCAATATAGTATGCGATACCCTTAATAGAGTCTCCAAGGTTAGCGTTTCTCATATAGAAGATGATGGGAAAAGGGAGCTGGCCAAGGAAGTTCATGGGTTAGCTCGATTGGGAGTAAGGTTGAATGAGTCCGGAGGTGCTGATCTGATGTTGCATCATGGGTCTTAATCTTCTCTGATTGAGGATGTTAAGTCGAAGTAATTTCTTGATCCCTCCTTATTTGAATAGAAAACCTTAGTGAGGAACGAAAAGATAGAAGTTTTCTCACAAAAGGGAGATGGTGTACTTCGATATCAATGGAGGTTTTCTGTGCAAAATGATGAGGAGTTAAAAAAGTTGATTTTACAAGAAGATCACAACATTTCTTACTCTATTCACCCCTATACTACAAAAATGTATACAGACTTGAGAGAGATCTATTTGAGGAATGGAATGAAGAAGGATACCACCAAATTTGTGTATGAATGTGCCAATTGCAAACATTTTAAGGTGTAACATCAATGTTGGGGTGGCCTAGTCTAAGATATTGATATTCCTACTTTAAAGTGGCAAGAAGAAAATATGGACTTTGTAGTGGGGTTACCAAAGACTAGAGGGTTGTTTGGTCCTGTACTCTGAAAGGAGCACTGAGGGGTCTAAGGTGACACTCCGACAAGCAATACCATGTAGGATAGAGAGGAGGTGAGCGGGGGTTTAGGCAGACACCACGGACAGGACCTGTGGGACCGGGACCTACGTGGCTCGGATAGGTTACAGGCCCAGTAGGACTATATGCCATGTGAGATCACATGAGGCACCACTACCACACTATTTTCAGCGTTCATGTCCACAATAGGGGGCAATCTACCCTAAGTCCGCTCGGTTTCTGAGCACAATAACGACCTTTCCGACCAAGAAGTAAACCACACGATAGTTTTTTCAACTTTTCTGGGCTTTCCACATGGGCTTTGAGTGGCTCTCCCTGGCCTATAGCTCCCTTTCAACTTAGCCCTCCTCAAGTCTCTTTCTGGCTGTACCAGTTTACCTAGCTTGGTTCTATTTCTGTAGGATATTTTATGCACAAGTAGTGACGTAAGGGTAAACATAACTATTTTAGAAGTGCCTATTTGATATTGTATAGGCTACCGAGTCATAGATTTCCCCACGAGCAGAGCTCGCCAGAGTGTCACCTTAGACCCCTCCAAGCTACTTTTAGACTACGGGACCGAACAACCCATCCCCCTTTCCCCCAAGAGAGAAGAACTAGAGAAAGTTCAGCCAAAAATCATATTATTCAGGTGGAAAGTGTATTTACAAAAGTGTAGCCACTTTGAGAGAATTTCCTAAGGATATTTCTCTCAGACTCTAGACTCTAGACTAAGGACTTGTCTTAAGCTTTCTGTGATTTTCTGTTGGGTCTTAGATCTTGATTTCCCTAACTTAAGACTTGGAGTTCCTTCTATAGGAGAAGGAATTGCCTCAAAAATAAAAAACATTATCCCACATAGCACACCATTTTAGGAATAGAATTGCCCTACCTTATTCTGAAAATAGTAAACGAATCTAAAAATAATAAGTCTTATGAAGAAAAACTATCTTTATCTAATTTATTGAAACTGGGCCCTACCTAACATGTGAATGGAACCTACTAAAACAAAATAAAAAAATAAAAGCATGATATTGGCATATCACAACATGTGCAAGCTAGTGAGTCAGCAATTTGTGGGCTGCTGCAAGCAGGTGTTTAAGCTAATTGTAGACATCTGGAAAGTTGGTGGGATAAGGTACTTGTAGGAAACATGCAAGCAGGTGTGCAAATAACTTTTATGTGGCTTTCAAATAGGTCGGTAAGCTGCTAGTATGGATGCTTGGTGATGAAATATTATGGCTGACTTGTGGACAAAGTTTGTGGCAGGCTTGGTTGCAAAGGATTATGGTTTACTTGGTGGCAATGTGTAGGTAAGCTTGATGGTAAAGGGTTGCGGCTAACTTGGTGACAAAGCTTTGGGGTAAATTTGGAGAGGAAGCTAAGGTAATTTGGACTGGTAATTTGGGTAAGTGGTATCTTTTGGTGGAGTTGGTAATTTTTGAATGGCGAAACTTGTACATGTCATCAGATAGCATCAGACTATGCAGAGGTTGAAGGTGTCACCGATGAGTGTGAGTTTCCTTCTTTCATCTACCAATTGACATAGTGTTTCTTTCTACTTAGCTCTCTATTATCAAGGCCTCTTTTGAGCGATCTAGTGAAGTATCTATTCTTACTCAATGGTCCTGCAACATTGTGATCCTATTGTGTTGGCAGAAGATTAAGCTTGATGCAGGTCATTTTTTGAGTGACCTGATCTCTAATGATCTCATATGGAACCTTGTATTCTTTAGTAGCTTGTCGGACCTCCTCCCATTGAGGGTGCTCATCTGTATAGTTCCATCGTTCTACTTATTTGGGCCATATCTCCTTTGGGATACATCTATTCTATTGGAAGATGATTCTTTGTGCCTCATGGTAATCGTCTTCCAAGAACAAAATAGAGACAAGGAATTTCCAACATACAAAAATTTTTGGTCGGGCGCGAACCTGTTTGTTGATTATCTTCATTGACCTCTGTAACATGAAATTCTTGGCCTCATAGGAATCTCTGAAGCAATGCCCAACCATCGTCTTGGTCAGAACCAAAGTAAGAACTTTTGCAATGGTGGTGTGATTCTGTCAAAATTCCTGAACAAGTTGCACTGTAACTCCATAAGGATATAGTATTGGTGACGCAAGTACCCAAACAACCATAGGAGTTCTGGGGGGAAATCATCTGACATGAGGATGAATACGTGGTAGAAAGGGTACTCTGGGTGTACTCCAAAAGGTTTGAGGATGTATCCTCCATATGTTTTGAATAACTAGAGTCCATAGAACGTCCTTTTCAACCATGATTAATGGATCAAAGGGATCCCCGAAGTAGGTGAACAATTCTGGTGGGTGGTCCACCATTCCATCTAGAGGTGCTGGTGATCTTTTGATCATTGAGATGGGCGCGGGGTTTTCAGTGTTAATGTATTCATCGGAGAGGTGGAATAACTTGGAGGTAGTGGTGCATCTCTTGACCTATTTCCTGAAAGCTATTCCTTCTTAACTGATCTCAAGGCAATCCTTGAGTTAACTTTATATGTCAAACCCAACAATGACATCTTTTCTAGGGATTGCTGAACGAAAAAGCTTGGTCATTAATTGTAAACTCGGGAAGAACTCAATCACAACCGGGTGCCTGTGATTAGTTTGATTGTCACGATTTTTCTTGATGGAGTACTGAAGTTCTGGAAGTGAGAAATCCAGTGATCATTATGTCATATTGCTCGGTTGAGGATGGATGATGCAGCCCCTATTTCCATAAGTGTTGTTACGTGCACCGTCTTATCCTATTTGGATGAGAGGATAGCCAGCTGAATGTGCGGGGTGTCAACCTCGCGTTCTTTCCTGGATTGGATATCTGATAGATGTTCTGGCAGGATTCATCAGTGGCGTTGCCATCTTCCTCTGCTGCTTCATAAACTTCTAGGAAGAGGAGTCTTTCGCCCATTGGTTTATCCTCTAAGGAGAAGATAGACTCTAGCTCATCATCTCTACTGAGATAGATGCCAATGTGGTCAGCTAGTTCATCGAACAGTTGGAGGGTCATGAATGATCTTCTAGACTGCGAGCAGTGTTGTGAAAAGTGTCCAGGTTTATTGTATAGGAAGCACCGATTTCTTTTATCATTGTTGCTTGGACTTCTCCTCCTAAAGTATTTGGTGTATTGGGTCATCCTCGGCCTTGTGTTTGGACGTCTAGGCAGCTTGAACCTCCTGTATTATTTATGGGCCTTCCATATTGCTCGGCAATTTGAGCACACACAGTTGGACTAGGTGACTAAGTCACTCCTACTGCATTACCCTGTCAAGTATCGGGTTTCTCTGGGCAATCTGTTTCAGAACAGATCTCTTTGTGCAAATCTTGTCTAGTTCTTTGAAGATCGCCTGCCTAATATAGCCGATGTGCGGGGCAGTTGTGGTAATGAATTTTTCTTTTATGATTGTCATGGCATTCCCTGCTATCATCTTAGGCAGTGATGACATGAATGCCTGCTTCAAACTAGGGTCTTCTCCTAGTTGAAAGTAGAATCTTGCCATTTTCTGGAAATAGATGTCGATGACATTTCTGTCATACGATATGCATTTCATAACAAACAGCTATCTTCGCAGCTTTTCACTTCATTGATCGGTATCTCCACAAAAGTCTTCCATGAGGATGTTCAGGTTGCATATTGTCACACCCCAAGTCCCATTACGGCGGACTGGCACCCGTTACCAATAAGTCCCGGGAGTACCAACCTATATCTATGTGCTTTCTATACATTTTATAAGGGTTTTCTTCCTTCAATGTGCCTTTAAGAAAGTAAACAGCAATAACAAGCAAAAAAGAAATGCATATGGTTAGGCCGTTGGGGCAACACTTTAATTTACATAGTCTATAAACCCTCTAGATAAGGAAAAGTATCTGATAAGTGTCTGGACAAGCCCCGCCTCGACTAACTGTACAGTACGAACATATAAGCTCTAGACACAAACAAAGCCTCGAAGCAAC
>JAABOM020057398.1:0-15185 GCA_011800125.2 Solanum clarkiae | reverse complement strand
TTCCGGTATGCCGCTCCTCCAGCAAGGAGCGAGAGAACAAATTCTGACCTATTATGTCACCTTTTTTCTTTAGAGGCATTCTCTCTCTTATTGCAACCTTTCTGGGGCATTTCACTATTAGAGTAATGCCAATTCGAATAACTGGTAAGTGTCTCATGTTGTTCCTTTTAGTGATTGTGGGGTTGATCCTTATTTTGAGATTTCTTGGTTTTCATTCAAAGAGAAAATACCAATTTCTTAATCCATTTATTTTGATTCTGATTTTATTTAGTATCTTTTTATTTAGATTTTTTCTAAGGAACTCTTTGCTATACATTTAACCTGTGGTCGATCCAGGATTTCTGGACTGTGGGTGCTCAAAGAAAAAATATTTGTTGCCGGTAGGATTCGAACTCGCATTTGGCAACTCATCCTGAACCTTAAAAAGGCATGGAGAACTACTACTCTCACAGAACTTCTTGTTCAGTGGGTGCTTAACATTATACTTATACCATTTTTTCATATTTGCTATATGGATATACAAAGATTTTTTCAGGGTCAGTAGGTGCTCGAGCACACAGAAACCAACATGTGGATTTGCCCCTACATTTAGTGATTTTGTATTCACAGCTTCTCTTTGGGATTTTGGTTTTGATTAACAAACTACTAGATTACCCTTCTTCTTTTTCTTATTTAATGTTTCCTTCATAATGATGACCTCAAAGCAAGATCTATTTTTTTCATTCTCATTTTAAATTGCTTGATTCTCTTTCTTTTCCTATTTTGTTTATGATTTTTTTGTGTCAATATGGACTTCTGCCAACATTAAAATTTCATGGACGGAGGACAATCTCGTAAGAAGATGGATTGTAAAAATACGACAGCAAATGAAGCTCTACAAAATTTAAAATCAAAATTTAATAAGGTACAGAAATATGAAGTTGAGGGTTATTTTTAATCCTATCAATAGTTTAGGAACAAAACTAATAATTCGTGTCAAGTTTGAGAGTATATTTAAGCTTACCTCACCAAGTCGAGGGGTGCTTTTAAGCCTATCAATACTTTAGAAATGAAACTAATAATTCGTGCCAAGTTCGAGGGCGTATCTAAGAATAGTTCACCAAGTTCAAGGGTGTATCTAAGAGAGCCAATTGAGATTTGACAGTTTGAGGAAACCACCATGACCATTTTAGAGTACGAGGTTAGATTCTCTTAGTTAGCCCATCATGCCACAACTATATTTCGACTGAGGAGGAGAAGGTTCACCGATTTATCAAAGGGTCGATTTATCCTATCAGATAGTTGATATTATAGGTAGCTTGAGATGGTTCCTCTTTTTAGTTAGTTTTTAACACTGTCAAAGAGGCAGAGTTGATGCAAAGGGAGGTGTTTGGGCACCCTAAAAGGGTCCGTACTTCAAAATAGTACTCGGGTGCCTCATCTGGGGTCATAGGTGTGGTCAAAAGAGGTAGTTCTTTCAGCATCATGTGGTTCATGACGACTTGCAAGCTTCAAAGAGAGGATGAGACCCTCCTGATTCCTATAGTTCATAGATAAGTTTATTAGGTTCTCAACAGAGGCCCACGGACCGGGAAGGTTAGAGTGTCCCTCCTTCTCCTTCACAACAATGTTCCGCCCCTAGATCCTACTTTGGGTGTATATCTCATGACCACATGATTCTTAAGTGCCCTAGACATATTCATCCTAGGCCCCACCATTGTACTCCATAACACCTGTTCAAGATTTGACACCACCTTCAAGATATTCAGTCACGCAAACTAAGGGCTGAGTTAGAGGTCAAACTGATAGAGGTGGATGTGCTGGTGGTAGTGGTACAGGTTATACTTCCACACCTTTAGGTGGTAGAGGATGAGCTTCTACGAGTAGAGGTCAAGCTGCCCATTGTTATGCTTTTCCAAGTACACTGGAGGCAGAGGCCTCTGATGTTATGATCACAAGTATTGTTCTGATCTTTCATCACCCTGTATTTGTGTTATTTGATCCTGGGTATACTTATACATATGTGTCTACTCATTTATCTGTGGGGTTTGAGTTGACTTGGGATTCTATATTTGTGCCTATTCATGTTTTGACCCTAGTAAAGGAACCCTTAGTAGTGGATCGGGTGTACCGATCCAACCTTATGGCTTTGGTAGTCTATGAGACTTGGGTAGATCTGATTATATTGGATATGGTAGGTTTTGATGTTATTCTTGGTATGGATTAGCTATCTCCATATCATTCGATTGTTGATTGTTATGCCAAGATCATGACCTTAGTCATGCCAAATAGACCAAGGATTGAGTGGAAAGGTTCGAAGGGTTCCTAACCTAGCAAAGTGATATCATATATTCGGGACCACAAGTTAATTAATCGAGGGTGTTTGGCTTATTTGAATTTTATTCATGATGTTGCTATTGAATCACATTCTATGGAGTATATTCTAATGGTTTGTGAGTTTTCAGATGTGTTTCCTACTGATTTACTAGGGGTCCCTCCTGATTGGGAAATCGATTTTGCTATCGACCTTAAGCCGGGCAATAAGACTATCTCTGTCATTCCTTGTCGGATGGCTCCAGCTAAATTGAAGGAGTAAAAGGAGAAACTCTAGGATCCGTTGGGAAAGGTCTTTATTTGCCCTAGTATTTCACCTTAGGGTTCTTTAGTCCTTTTTGTAAAGGAAAAGGATGGATCCATGAGGATGTATATTGATTATAGATAGTTGAACAAAGTGAGTGTCAAGAATAAATACTCACTTCCTTACATAGATGGCTTATTTGATCAGATCTAAGGAGCAGCCCTATTTTCTAAGCATAACTTGAGGTCTGGGTATCATCATCTTTGGATTCATCCATCATACATATGCAAGACAACTTTTGTGACAACACATGGCCACTACGATTTCCTTGTTATGTCCTTTGGTGTGACTAATGCCTCTTCAACATTCATAGAGCTGATGATGAAGTGTTTCAATTTTTTTGTTATTAATTGCCCTACATCATTCATGGAGCTAATGAATGGAGTGTTTCGACCGTATCTAGACTCGTTCGTGATTATTTTCATCGATGATATCTTGGTCTACTCCAAGAATGAGTAATATTATGTGAGGCATTTGAGGATTGTGACCCAAAGGCTCAAGAGGGAGAAGGTTTATGCAAAGTTCTCAAAGTGAGAGTTTTGATTGAGTTCGGTGGAATTCTTGAGGCACGTGATGTACAAGGAGGGTATTCAAGTCAATCCGATGAAGATTAAGGTTGTTAAGGGTTGGTCTAGGCCTACTTAGCTATAGAGATTTGTAGTTTTGTAGGCTTTACTGGTTATTATCATCATTTTGTTCAAGGCTTATAAATTATTACAACTCCACTAACCAGGCTTCCTCAAAAGAATTTTGTATTTTATTGGTCTAATGAGTGTGAAGAGAGCTTTCGAAAGGTCAAGCTATTGTTGACTACAGCTCCTATTCTGACATTGCTTGAGGAGGTTGTTGATGTCACTATTTATTGTGATGCCTCAACAGTGGGATTAGGTGGTGTGTTGACGCAACAAAGGAAGGTTATTGATTATGCCTCTAGACGTTTAAAGGCCCATGAGAAGAACTACCCCACTTATGTTTTGGAGTTTGTTGCAGTTATGTTTGTGTTGAAGTTCTGGTGTCATTACCTATATAGAGTTCATTGTGAGATCTTTACTAAGCATCACAACCTACAGTATATCTTCAGTCAGTGGGTCATAAACTTAAGACAAAGAAGGTGGATTGAGCTTCTGAAATATTATGACTTGACTATTCTCTATCACCCTAGGAAGGCGAATGTAGTGGCCGATGTATTGAGTAGGAAGGCATCCAGCATGGGGAGCTTGACAGCTATTCTGGTTGAGTAGCAACAGTTGGCTAGAGATTTTCAGAGATTGGCCTACATATTTAAGAGTAGGGTGGAGTGCTTTCTACTATTGAGGCCTGCTCATCTTTGAGGTATCCAATTTTTGAAAGGTAGTTTGAGAATGAGAAGTTTGTATTATTTGGGATATGGTGATTATGGGTGAAGCTAGAGAGGCAACACGTAATTCTGGTGTTTTGAGAATTGTGAGTCGTATCTGTGTGACTAAGGTGGGTTCTTTTATCAAGTTAATATTTGAGGAGGCCCATTGCGCTAGATGTTTCATTCACCAATGGACATCAAAGATGTACCACGATCTAAATCAGCATTATTGGTGGCCTAGTATGAAAAGCGATGTTCCAGTTTTCGTATCCAGGTGCTTGCCATGTCATCAGGTCAAGTGCTCACACTTAAGTGGAAGTGGCAGTGTGTTGCCTTGGACTTCTTAGATGTCTTACTTCCTATGATCAAGAGTTTTGACTCTATTTTGGTAGTGGTGGATTGTTTGACCAAGTCTGCCTACATTATCCCAGTCAAAGTGAAGCATACAACTGAGAGATTGGCCCAGCTTTATATCAGTCAGATTTTGAGACTTCACGGGGTCCCTACATGCATTGTATTAGATAGAGGCTCGTTGTTTACTTCGCACTTTTTGAGGGCTTTACATCATGGATTGGGTACTCGTTTGGATGTCAGTACAACTTCTCACCCCTAGACCGACGGCCAGACCAGGAGGACTATTCAGGTACTAGAGTATATGCTCTGAGCCTGTCTTATTGATTTTTAGGCTAGATGGGACCAGCATTTGGTCTTAGCAGAGTTTTCGTATAACAACAATTATCATTCCAGCATTCAGATGGCTCCTTCTAGGGCTTTGTATGGCTAGTGATGCAGATTGCCCATAGTTTGGTTAGACACATAGCGATAGTAAGTATAGGTGTTGATATGTTAAGAATGATCTTGAGTGGGTATGATTAATTCAGAGTAGATTGGTGACAACCCAGAGTCACCAAAAGAGTTTTGTTGATAGGCGGGTTTGACCTTTGGAGTTTGTGGTCGGTCACATAGTTGGTTGAAATTCTCACCTTAGAAGAGTGGTATGAGATTCAGGAAGAGAAGAAATCTCAGTCCGAGGTTCATTGGTTCTTTTGAGATCCTTAATAGAGTGAGAGAGGTGGCATACAGACTTTCCTTGCCACCCAACCTGCCTTCAGTCCATCTGGTACTCCATGTTTCGATGTTGCAACATTATATCTCGAACGAGTCTCTTGTGATTTCTATGAGTTCAGTTGAATTGACTTATGAGGAGCAGTTGATATCCATTTTGGATAGGCAGGTGAGAAAGTTGAGGACTAAGGATATAGCATCAAAAAAGGTCCAGTGGAGCCATAGGCCCGAGAGTGAGGCTACATGGGAGATAGAGTTTGATATGTGTGCCCGATATGCCAATTTGTTTGAGCCTTCAGGTATGTTCATTATCTCATGTTCGAGGAAGAATATTGGTTTTAGTAGTAGATGATGTTGTTTCTTATCTCACGTTCGAGAACGAACACTGTTTTTAGTAGTGAATGATGTAATGACCTCGAAGTTCATTTCTTGTAATTTTGGCTAAATTATAGTTTTGGCCTTCCCAAAAGTTGCCTTGGTCATTTTTTGGTAAGTCCAAAATTCAAATTTTAAAAATATCGCAAAATGTTGGAGTTTTGCAAAAGAAAGTGTTTTAAAAGGCCTTAAGTTGGAAATTTTGAGTTTCAAAGTCAGTTCCAGTTTCATGCATCGAAATCCAATTCTGCCAATTCATTAGCTCCGAAATGCCGAATCTAATTTAGATGAACTTGCAGAACTGAATTTGGAGATTCTAGGCCCAAAGTTGCATTTTCAGTTTATTTTGAATCATAGGTTTGACTTTGGTCAACACTTGGTACTTATATCAAAATTTCGTCAATTCCAATAGCTTCAGTTGGTGAAACAAACGCTAGAAATACCCTTGTTATAATTTTAGAGGTTCGGTGAATATTTTGAATTTTTTGGTCAGAAACTAGTTTAAATGATCCTTCTAGGGTTCGGGGATACAGAGGTTTCAGATTCGATTCTTGATGATTCTATTCAGTCCGGATCATCCATTCTAGTAGGGTTCAATATTTGGTTTGAGTTCATAGGGTTTCGAATGAATTCCCGAGGATTAAGTTCTTGTTTTTGGTTTGGGCTGAATTGATGGTGCGTTGCGGTTTTTGGTGCATCTGGGACTAGTACTCCGCGTTTACGCCTCTTGGGTTGTGGTTGTGGAGACCCAGCAGCCATACCTCCATGTCCGGTTGATTATCGCATCTACGAAGGGTTATGTCCCTATAGCTTTTGCGTTCGCGGAGCATTGCATGGGCCTGAATAGCATCTCCTTTTAAAATATGTGATTACATCCTTTCCACCAATTTTGACATTTCAAGCTTCATTTTCAAGAGAGATTTCATGGGTTTTCAAGGCCAAATGTTTCGGTAATGACTTTCTAACATATTTCAATTATCTCCATTGATTAATTTATGTTATAAACTTCTAATTTGGAGATTTCATGGTGGAAATTAGTGATTTTCATAATAGAATTTCCAAAACTCAGATCTTTGATTTCTCTTTCATCTTAGCTCATTGTTTAAATCGATTTTATCGTTGGATTCCTTGTTTCAAGTAGAATATTTTCATCCATAAATTTTCAGTTTTCGGCTACATTTTTTGACATGGAATTTTTTATCATTCTATCCTTCTTCTCTGAATTCTTTGATTTTAGTGTCATTAGATTCGTTATGTGATTATGATGTTATATTTTTGTAGACTATGGGAAAGTGATGATTCCTTCTTGATTTTGAGACTTTATTGCAAGCAAGTGGACTTCTAACCTTCTGTTAAGTATGAATGAACCTTGTATGCTCCTATGTGTACGGAATTGAGTGTTTGGGGGTACAATTATACCATTCAAGGCTTGATTATGACTTTTTAAATTGAATACTTGTTCACATGGCTTTATACTGAGTTGTAATTTAATTGTCAATTCGTAATCAATGTAATTTTGTGATTCATTTGATGTTGATAGTGGGATGGTGCTTATGTTGTGATATGATGATATTGAGATAATATTGAAAATGTGACATTATTGATATTAAGGCATTGATAATCTTGAGACATTGCTCATATTGAAATATTAATGGCATTGAGATAATGAGATCACTTTGATTGATGATATTATGATATTATTGTGATCTTGCACACTGCATTCATTATTATTTGTGCATTGATACTTGTCATGGTTATGGCAAAGATGTGAGTAAGGAAACATGTTGGTGGACAAGGTCTCTACCGGTTGAGCCGAGGTAATATGCTGACGGTCCGAGGGCTTTTTTGGATGGGTAAGCATTAGCCATCATCTTTGACGTCGGTGTTCATAGATACATGATTTATGTGAGACCCCCATGGGTTCTAATCAGAGGCATATATATTGTCAGTGAAAGTATATCATAGGGAAGACATGCAACACGATTATTTGACATTGCATTGCGTTGTATACATCTCATGTATCCACTCTATCTCGTATCACATCTGATTGACATAGTTGTTTATTATTTATGAGATTGTATACTTACTGTATCCCTGATCTTGATGTAAGTGTTGGATCTATCTATATACTTATGTGTTGAGATTCTATGCTAGAAGATGAGTGTATCTATATTACTTTGATTTGTATATTATATTGTATGGGGCTTCTCTGAGTGCAAGGTTGTAGTTCGGCTGATCATGGTTGGGATTTAAGGAGTTACTTATGTTCTTCAATGGTTTTCCTTAGGTTAGTGCCGTTTGCTAGTATCCCGTGTTTGATGTTCACCCCTTACTATATTTTATAGGTTCTGAGCACGGTCCATCTTGCTAGATTCCTTCTTGTTGGATCGAGCTTCCGGAATTCTTATTAGGTAGCTGCTTATGTCTTTAGCAAGCCTTGAGGATTCCAATTTTTATGTTTTGGTTCTATTTGAGCACTAGATAGTATGTCTTGTATTCAAATTGAGTATTCTATATATAAAGACTTGTACATGTGACACCAATCCTCGGGATAGTTATAGCTTGTTTTCTTCCGCTTATCCATATATTTAGACTAGTATCTTTCTCTTTAACTTTATTGTTATGTTGTTTGGATTTTGGGCTTACTCGCCTTGGTGGGTTAGATGAGTGTCATCACACTCGTATTTTTGGTGGTGACAGTATCATATCCGAAGAAGCTAAGGATGCTATGGCACCAGGTTCATCTGAATCTAATACAATTAATATGGAGTATAAATTTATGTGAAAAATCTCCCAAAAAAAAATATAATTAATAGCATGTATGGACACATACATTTGAAAATATATGGATTGATCAATACCAACAATCTTAAAAAGTAAACCCATAAAATTTAAAATGTAATACATCTTTGATCATGTCATGTTACACTTGATTTGTGTCATATAATGATGTTTCATTTTGAGTAGCCGCCCCATGGATGTAGAATGACATGATGTTTGTTCTTAATATGAGCAAAACTATTGTCTGTGAACTTAAAGTTCAAATGATGATTAACAAGGAGAAATTTGCTTTCTATCAAGGAGATATATCGTATGCTTCCTATCGGTAAATCGATCGCACCCAAATTTTGTTACCTCTGAAGCAAAAGAAACCTATTTTTCCATAAAGGTGAGACTGTTAGAACTACCAATGGAATTGAACGACCATGGTATCTTAGCTAGAGTGGGCCAAAAGTTGAGAATATTAGTGTAGACGGATGTTTGTACATTATCGACACTATGTGGGTGCTATGCCTGCTTTAGTGTGGAGGTACCCACAGGTATACCAATCAAGAAGCACATCACCATAGGCCACCATCTACAAGCTTTGGCATATGAAGGCTAGAGTATCCTCTACACAACTTGTGGAGTGCTAGGACAAATTGACGTCTGATGTACCAATAGGAAAGGCTCAAGAATTATCCAATCGGAACCATCCATCCAAACATGCAGCCAGAAGGCACAAGTAACCGAAGTGATAAAATGCCATGGTAGCTAGGGGTTATCACAAAGAAAACAAAACTAAGGGAAATGACAACTCCTAGAAACGAAGGAAATTGAGATAGGTATTATCGTTGATTTATTTGATGTAATTTCAAGTAACTTCCTAGACTCAAAAATCTAAATATAGGAAAATAACATCTCAGAATAGAAACACCTAAAAAGGGAAACAATATATACAAAATTCTTCTAAATTCCATGAGAAATGAACAAACCATCAACAAATTTTGTCACATGACGTTGCAAGGGATGAAATCAAAAATCTTGAGACAGAAATAAATAAAATAATGTTAATCTGACTCCAAGTAATGAGGCAGCTACAATCGTACCTCATATGCCAAGCACGAATCCAAGGAAAAACCTATCCCGCCCATCTCAGATACCCACACATCACCTCCAACCATTAATGAGTACCCCATAATCAACAACAACAATCTATCTAAAATCCGACCAAAATATAACCTAAAATTATTACTGCCCACAAACTACTCCAAATTGAACTCCTAGCCCACGTGGGCATCCCTAAGGCCACTCAAAACAGATGTAAAGATATCGACAAGACCAGAAAAGATCATAAGGAAATGACCTCTAGCTTAGGGAAAAATACAAACATAGTAACACTAATTAAATATAGTAACTTTCCAGATCCGAACAATGCTTTAAATATAAGGACAAATTCAATTTCGAATTCCATAGTACTACTCCCTTCACTGTGGAAAATAATATTATTAATAAATGATACATCCAAATTACTTCTATCAGTATCAAACTTCCTATAAAGCCACATAATGCTAATATCTACCTTTATATCTCAGCAAAGGAGGACTGCAGTGCGACCCTCGTTGTTTGCACATCCACCAAGGCACAAACAAAATAACTACTAAAAGAATGCAATGGATTACAAACCTCCATTCCCACTTTCACTTCCGCCTCTCCTGACCTTTCTAGTGACAGTAAAGAAAATTTTTACACAACTTACTCTCCAACACCAAATTCATTACCATTGTCTTGGATGGAGTTGGCACTACAGGGCCATACCTTATCCTTCATAGTATTGGTGAACAACCATGAAATATTATTAGCTGTCTGAAATAGAACCTTTCTTGCTCAAGTAGTCTTAGAAGGGATGAGACTAGCAATGGAGACATATAACAATCAACTATGGTTGTTGACAACCTTATAACAACCTCTGAATTTCCCATCCTCTTACCTTCCTATTTATTAGTTCCTCACTTGGGAGAACCCTTTGTTCAACCCATTTGAGGAAGATATTCAACCAAGAAATCCTCCCTTTCCCACTATCTTCCCCCTCTTTCCCCCTCCCTCCTAGGTACTAGAAGCAACCTTCAGCCCATGGAATGTTCATCTAGGTGTGCAAGACAATTCTCACATCTTCTCCACAATAATCCATCCAAGAAAAGAGGAGGGAAACCAAGTACCAATCCCCAACTATGTGGCATTGTCATCCCAAGTACCACCAAGGACCTTGGTTCAGTCACCTCACCCTCTATCCCCCGAGTAGCTCCATAATTAGAGGAAAATGTAGACTCTCAAGAACTAGAAACACTCTAGAATTGATCAAAAAAACTAGAATAGAGATAATGGTCCAAAAGGAAGCAAAAGTGATAATCTTCATACAATAACAACAACAAGCTCCGAAGGGCAAAGAAACCTTGGCCTTATCTTTCGATGTGCCTATCTTCAACTAGCTAGGGGAAATAACCCCAGAGTCTAAGAAAAAGACCATTAAGTCTGCCACACCCCAGATTGATACCCTTGGAGTGGCTAGGACTCAGAGACTAATGCTAGCTCCCGAGCCATCCACTTGGCCTCATCGTCACATCAACTCGACAACGGAAGAAAGAAATTAGAATGTAAAGATATCATATCCAAGTAGGAAAATAAAATGCATAACTCAGTCGTATCATGGTTTATAAATGAAAATAAATTTTGATACATCATTACTAAATAGTCTTTACCGAAGGTCTATGAATGCTCTACTCATCAATCTAGATGGTTCCATGACAGGCCATGGACACCAAAAATCAAGAAAAGAAAGTACCCAATAGAAGTAGGAAAATAAAAGGGGCTTCTCTGCAATGTAAGGAGAGCTTACCAACTCAGAAATATACTGATCTAGACTTCAACAGTGCACATGCTAAAGTCCTCTGTCGCATATATCTATATTATAAATGATGTAGGCCCAAATGGATGTCAGTACATAGAATATACTGGTATGTCAAATCGTTCAAGAAAAGTAAAGCTGGACTCACAACACGACTCAACAATTCATGCTCAAAATAGTTTATGCAGGTTTAGAGTAAATCATGCTTTTAAAAGTAAGCTCGGTAGGAATAGACTCATTTAAAACCTCATGCTTAATCAATGTTGCTAGGGAGCTTTTATTAACCGACATCCTCATCCCACCACTTTGAATTAGTTGATGCACAACGAATTAGTATCATTGCCATGCCCACCCTTAAATTTTCATGGGAAAGGGTGATCAACTCTCTCATGGATCCAAGTTAAATGTCCACTTGTGGGACACGAGTCATCATAGTAGCTGTAATGACTATATTATATTGGCAACATAATTCTATGGCTTAAAGTAAAAGTGTACTCACTCCCTGTTCGGTGCTCAATGCTCCTCCACAGACTAAATCATGATCAACTCATCAATCAACTCAATCATCAATACTCAGTCAATCCACTCAAAGCTCAATGCTCAATCAATGAACTCAAATCTCAATGCTCAACTCAACTCAATTTCTCATCAGCTCGTTCAATCTATGCAAACAAATCAAACTCAACTCAAACTGAACTGTCATTTAGACTAACTCGATTTACTCATTATGTAATGCAAGCAAGATATTCATGTGTATGAATATGTGTGACTCAATTCAACATGCTCTTCATACTCAATCAAGCTCAAATTACTCAATTCTAAATGCTCAATTTAAATCAACTCAAATATTCAATGATATTAATAGAATTTCATAAAATCTTATGATTTATGGTACATGCTATAAAGTATGAAGTACATGTGTAAATCTCATATCAATGCTCGTGCAATATAGCAATTATCTCATGTAATAAAATAGGACCTCATGAATGAATACAAAGATTTAGTATTAGGGCAGTAAAATTTCTCAAATCTCAACTCTTTTCGAAATCTTGACTCAAAATGATGAAAGGGAATGTGAAGAAAGAAATTTTACATTTTGGTAAGTCTACATACCTAAGAGTCAAAGGAACAATCGAACCTCAATCAATCCTTGCTCTTGAGTTGAAAACCCTAACTTCTTCCTTCTTCTTCAAAGCTCTCAAGAACACCGAAGTGTGGAGAATGAGAAATAATGACCTTAGGGTTTATTCTAGGATCTCATTCAAGTATAAAAACGTCTAAGATTTAATGGGATAGGTAGTGGAATGGAAAAAAATACACCTCATTAAAACTATCGATTGGGTCTACGAGACCCCATATATGTGTCGTAGTGTATTCTGTGAGTCATAGACACCTCTCATAGACTTACTCAAGAACCTGAGAAGCTGAAATTCACCGTGAAACTCTTCTTTATGAGTCATAACCTATTATACAAGTTGTAAACCCATCTCGTAAACTGAAGGATCTTAAAACTTGATTCACTGAAATATAGTACGAACCTTATCTTACGAGTCGTAATATGGTTTACGAGTCATAGACTCCTTCTCGTAGAAAGATGAACCTGTAGTCTGAAACACTAGAATTTCATATGAAACCCCAGTCTACGAGTCGCAAATGCCTCTATGACTCATAAGCCTCTCTCGTAAATTGCTCCTGAAATTT
Source organism: Solanum clarkiae (assembly GCA_011800125.2). NCBI lineage: Eukaryota > Viridiplantae > Streptophyta > Magnoliopsida > Solanales > Solanaceae > Solanum > Solanum clarkiae. Next base: position 2,423 of record JAABOM020057398.1, on the reverse strand, counting down.
TCATCGGTCGTTTCTCAGCACTCCTCAGCATATTCCCATCCAGGTTAGATCTGAGGAAACTAAGAGGGTGTAACATTATCTCCCCCTTGGGATCATTTGTCCTCGAATGAATAGAAAAAAAAGAGGTTAGGTCAAGGCATGAATTTCCCTATGGACCCTAACAATCAGCCAACTCTCATCTCACTCATGTAATCAGCCAATCAGCAAATTTAGCAAGTAAAATGATCAAACAATAAACAACAACAACAACAATATACCCCAGTGCCTCAAAAGGCTCTCGCTCATTGCGGGGTTGGGGGGGGTCGGATGTACGCATCCTAACCCCTATGTTTAAAAACATAAAGCGACTGTTTCCAGATGATCAAACAATAAACAAATCACATAAATCTTCCCTCAGACTCTAGAACTCCATCGTCTATCATGAAGAGAGTGAAAAGAGGACCCAAGGAATGAAAATTCAATAATTTAGAGACAAATACTTATTATCAACTCTTTTATTCATTAGCAAGTGGGAATAAATCAGGATATTTAGCCTTCATGCGCTCCTCCATCTCCCAAGCTAGCTTTCGCTAGAAATTAGTTTCTCTATAATACTTTGACAGATGCAATCTCTTTGTTCCTCAACTTGTGAACGGATAGGCTCTAACTCTAATCGCAATTTTAACTCATATTGCACATTTCCCACTCTATTTATGATAAGATAAGGGCCAATATACCACAGACTTAACTTCCCTTTCCTTCCAAACCTCATCACACCCTTCATGGGTGACACTTTCAAATACACATAATCATTGAGCTCAAACTCTAAATCTCTCCTTCTGACATCTGTGTAGGATTTCTGTCAACTCTGGGCTGTCCTTAACCTATGATGAATGATCCTCACCTTCTCCATAGCTTGATAAACTAAGTGTGGTCCAATAAACTCTGCTTCACGTACCTCAGACCACCAATTAGTGTCCTACACCTCCTCCCACAAAGTTCCTCATATGGGTCTATCTGAATACTTGAATGAAAAACTATTGTTGTAGGCAAATTCAATCAAAGGCAAGTGAACGTCCCAATTACTTTAAAGTTAATGGCACATGCTCTCAAAATATCCTCCAATGCCTAAATAGTGAACTCTGCCTGACCATCTGACGGAGGGTGGAAAGTTGTGCTAAGAAGCACCTTCTTACTCAAACACTTCTAAAAAAATCTCCAAAAGTGGGCAGTAAATTTGGGTCCTCTATCTGAGATAATACATAAAGGAAATCTATGCAATCTAACAATCTCCTTTATCTATAATCGGGCATAATCCTCTGTAGTGTCAGATGTTTTCACCGCCGGAAGTGGACTGACTTAGTCATCCTGTCAACTATTATCCAAATCGAATTATGTTGTCTGCAGGACCTCGATAAACTGGTAATGAACTTCATATTGATCATCAACCATTTCAACTCCAGAATCTCAAAGTTCAAATCCACTCTACATGGCCCGTTCTCAACTTTAACTTATTGATAATTTGGGCACTTGGAAACGAACTCAGCAATATCTCTCTTCATTCCACCTTACTAGTAGGCTTCTCTAAAGTCGTGGCACATTTTAGTAGACCCTGGGTGAATGGATTATCAAGAGCTATAAGCCTCTTCTATGATCTTCACTATGCATGTGACTGAAACTAAGGTAGTGGAACTTGGTTCCTATTAACTTAACGATGCGGCTAATGTATGGTACTATCAATGGGAAGAGAGTCTAGGTAATGATTCTGAACCCACTGTTTGGGAAGAGTTCGAGAGTGCTTTCCTCGACCATTTCTTTCCTCAAAAGTTGAGAGAGGCAAAGGTCGAGGAGTTTGTGAATCTGAAACAAGAGGGGATGACTATTAAAGAGTATAGCATGAAATTCATCCAGCTGTCCAGGTATGCAGCAGAGATGGTTTCGGATATATGAGCGAAGATGAGGAAACTTGTATCTGGTTTGGGCAGGTAGGTGAAGAGAGAGCGCAAGGTAGCATCACTGATTCCAGGCATAGATATCTCTAGAATGATGGTCTATGCCCAGCTAACTGAGAAAGACAAATAGAAAGATAGAGAGGAGCATTTGAATAAGAAGGCCAGATCAGCAAGGCTTGAGCCTAGTCAAAGGAAGCAGAGTAAGCGAGATAAGTTCTATTTCCAGAAGAGGTCTTCAAGTTATGCACCATCTTCAGCTAGTGCACCAACCCCAAGCCAGAGGTACGATCAGGAATCCTAAGTGAGACACCCCTCATGTGCTTTGGAATGGCCCATAATTGTAAATTCCATCTATCTTAAAATTCGTACATGATAGTGGAAATCCAACTTCATATTCTTGATCAAGGGCAAAATTGGTCGGAATCTGACCCAGAGTCTGGAATCTGTTTGGTTGGGGAGGTGTTCTACCACCTCTTCCCTGTGCCCTTGGCC
>JAABOM020057397.1:0-15186 GCA_011800125.2 Solanum clarkiae | reverse complement strand
TATCTATGTTGTATATATTAGTTATTAAGATTTTAATGACTTATAATAGATATGTTGTATATAATTATAGTGTAATTAAGCTGCATGCAATTGATATTGAGTGGGTATAATGTATATACCATATCAATTTCCATAGAAATACCGATTGAGCAAATCAACACAACACACATACACACACAAAAAAAAAGATAAGCAACTAATAAATGACAAGAAATTTGATTTAATTTCAGAATATATAAATAACGAATTTGAAAGGTTATGAGAGTAGAATGAGTAAAAGAAAAAAAGGAACTAATTACTCCTATCTGAAATGAATTATAACTAAATTGTTATTTAAATATGGTATTCAAATAAATGGTAGGTTCCACAATCCTAATATAATGAAAAACTTAATCTAATCATTAATTTTAATAATTATTTTTTATATCTTTTCTCAATTTTTTAATTAAAATATTTTTCCCTCAAAATGCTACAAGTTACAACAAATCTATTACTATAAGTTGCAATTCGTTGTCTAATGTTAAAAAACCTAGTAACTGCCACGACCCAAGCCTAGGGCCTAGACGTGACCGACGAATGGGGAACCCGAAGGATCCCAGACATGCCTCATAGCATATCATTACATATCCTTAGTCGCAGAAATAATTACATGACATTTGAAGAATGGAAATAAGGGAAAAAAGCGGCTAAGGAAGAACTTGTCGTAACATAAAGCCAAGAGATAATAGAATCAACTCATAGCATAAACATAAAGCATTATCCAACAATACCTCTACTACATAGATAATGGCGGGGGCCAAGACATACAACCGGGCTCACCTTCATAGTTATAAGTATACGATAAAGTAAAGAAAATGTTAATACATAGTTTGAGAAAATAGTCATTGTCCCCAGAATGGAGGACTAACCAAAGGCTAACTTGAATAATCCATCTAGTCACAGGAAGAATCAATAGGAGCTCGGGTCCCCACATGGTGATATCATGTAGGCAAGAGTATGTGTTAGTACATTTGAATGTACTATGTATGTGAGATGCAATGCAACAATAGATAGACATCATAATCTCAAATACATAACGATAGACAATAGGCATAATATAGCAATATGACATGTATGATCAATGCATAAGTAGAACATGCTTAAGTAAATCATGCTCATATAGAATATTATATGTGAAGATGAGACCAAGCTAGCTTTCAAAGGTACAAACCCCTCGGTAGGTTAGTGATGTTGTCACCCCATCACCTATGGAGATGAGTGTTAACCCTCATTCTAGGTTGGTGATGTTGCCACCCCCTTCACCAAGGTGGAGATGATTATTAACCTTCATTCTAGGTTGATGATGATTCAACCCCATCACCCTGGTGGAGATGAGTATTAATCCTCATTCTACGTTACTCGGGCTCTTGTCCCCCCTGATTGGGCGTGGTCTACACAACACTTTATATAGGATTCATCATAAGCTCTAATGCAATTCCTTATGAAGGAATAATCATGTACATAAGTTTATTTCATCATCATAACATCATTCATATCATACCTCATGGTTTGGACGTTCAATTCCTTAACAAACCATAACTGGACATTTTATCAAACACCTTGGGGGTGTGTAATGGAGGTAAAATAGCATACAATCCTAAGTGTTTGAGAGGATATTGGAGAATATTTAGGATGATATGAGGGTGAAATAAGACTAAGTATAGGTAAAAACATGTATGAGAATCCTTGGGGCCAAGACTTGATATCGAAAAAAAAACACATGGCCAAAATAACATTGGTCCGCGTCGTGAAGACAATGCAGATGCTCACTAAAAATATGCATTTTCTACATGAATGAGTTTTACGAAAAATAGACATACATCCTTCATCCGAACTATAAATGAGATGAAACGAAGTGCGTTGGTAAGATAATTCAAAGGACTTTAAGATGGTAGGTCGTGGGCCATCTAGTTTTTGGTGTACTAAGAGATATGCCCCTTCAAAGTTGATCCTCCTAAATAGCGTATTTTGTGATTTTTGGGTTTTGACACGATTTCTCTAGAATTCATGTTACACCCATTTCCCACACAATTTGACCCCCTAAACAAGAATACGAAGTTGGATTTTTGAAATAACAAACAGATTGTTAGATATATGGAAAACAAGATTTTGGACACTTCTAAGGTACATTTTCGTGGACCTTTTGGGATCATTATAATATCTCCCCCTTGGAAACATTCATCCTCGAATGTATACAAAATGTACATGACAAGAGTAATCATAAACAAATCAACCCCAACAAGAATGCAACATTACGTTTAAAAATCCATTTTCAAAATCTCAGCATAAGTGTAAAATCATCTTAAACTTGCCAACTTAAACATGAGTGCATATGAATGACATAGGGGCTGAAATGCAAGACTTGAAATCATAAAAAGGACTTGATGTGTTATCGTGAGCTTGAATAGAGTCAAAGAACTATGGATATTGCTTCTCCATGCCTGCTCCGGCTCCCCGAGAGACAAATACGAATAGATGACTCTCCCAAAAGGGCCTTGAAGAACATTACATCATTATCAATCAACTTCTCTACTCATCCATCCAACACCCCCACCGAGATCTTCTCTTAAGGCAACTTACCCTTCTTAACACCCAAAACCTCAAAGTGTTCTATAACACTAAAGTCACCAACACATCACATCCACCTAGAAGCATGAAGAATTGGATGAACCATATCTACATCCATAGGCAATTTCCAAACTTATGCAACCTTATCAATCTCCCTCTACACTCTATAAGGACTCACAATCCTCAACTCAATTGTCAATCTTAAGTAAATCTAACCCACTCGGTACCATAGCCACCATCTCTCCCTTGGGAGTCAACCTATACTCTATCATTCCCTCACCCAAAACTTCCAACTATAATAGGGAGAAATTGAGGCCTTGTTTAATCTAAATCTCCCCTAACTAACAAAGATTTGGGGCCATCAAGAAATCTATATTACCATGCTCAACTTTCTCCAACCTAATCCCTCAATCTAACCAAACAATGGACTGCTCAAGTCACCCCTTTGCCACTATCATCAACACATGCTAGGCTACTTAGGGCATCAATCACAACACTAGGCTAACCGAGAAAGCTAATGCACATTCATACCATATTCCTTAAGGTGCTCTAACCATCTTCTTGGTACCCACAATGCCCACCTATCATATTTAGAAAACAATCTCTCATCCTCCAAGGCTTGCAACACTACCTCCAAATAATTTACAAGCTCTAAAGAAATCGATACCTCATCACTAGAGACTACAACAAACATATCAAGGTATGGTTTTAAGACCCTATTCATGGAGCCTATAGACATAGCCAATGAATAAATCAACTAAACATCACCACCAACACTCATAATTGTCACTCTTAATCTAAAAAGACACCAAGGGATGTCACCTATCTTCATCCTCTCTTGGAGACAAAACACGACCCAAAGATCAATCTTAGAGAAACGACTAACCCATTGTAATTGACCAAATAGATCATTTATACTCACCCATCATATTACAACCTTATGGGTTCTACACTAATTAGAAACATGCTATGCTAGTAGCCCAAACTACCCCAAGACCCTCATCACAACAAGCTAAGTTGTCATCCCACAAGAATACTTATAATATGCATGTACATTCTCTCAAAGAGGCAATAGTCCTTTTTCAAATCATTTTAATGCACAATTAAGCCTAAAAGCCAAACACCATTCATAATAATTCATACTTGGGCTCAAATGCCAAAATCATAATTTCATAGTCATAATATATAATCATGCATAGGAATGACCCATTTATATACAAGATGGTGCAACCACCCAAAATTCTTAAAGAGCCAAAATCAAAAACATATATGTGATCACCATATTGTCATAATCAACCTTTTATCATAGTCATGCCATAAAACGAAATTGGGATCATTCGTAACATAAATAATTCATAAAATAATCTGTGTACATGAACACATATGCTATGAATAATGAGGAAATGACATAGGTAAGTAAGACTCCATTTAAAATCAACATTTATATTGCGAAGTTGAAGTGAAAATATAATTAATTCCATATTTAAATCCATTGTGTAATCTCTCATGCGTAAATCATTCAAAAGGGAACATGCATACTTATATCTTCATAAACCCAAAGTAAATCCCCATATAATGGTTTAATTCACATTAGAATAATCAAATAAATACTACCCATGTACTAATAGAATTTTAGGAATCATAATATTCAAATCCCAAATGACAATAAGTAAAAATCCATGTAGGTTTTCTTGAAAGTAAATTTTTGTAAAGGACTTAACTTCATACTTGCGTTATCATAGATAATTGCATGAATTCACAGCATACTTGATAGCCTATATTGATCATGGAGTCACTTGACTTGTAAAACATGCATATATCTTAAGAATTCTTAACTTGGCATTTCATCAAATACTTTGTGGACACATATGAGGACATGTTCAAATAATGCAAAATGCAAGAGTATAGATCATGAAATAGTGAATTCAATGCATCTTAAAATCATGTAAATCAGCCCGCCAATATCATGGTAAAACCCCATCATCGGTAACTTGTAAATCATATCAAAACTTCACAGTAGTTCATAGATTTCACAGCTTGAATCATGTATAGTCTCAATAGACAAAGAGTACTCCATAGTATAAGCTAAAAATAGATATTTATGCACAATCAACAATGTTAGACAAAGTCCCAATGTATTTTATGCTCATATTTCATAATAATAGATATCCATAAGAAATACATCTTGAAATCATGCAATTTTCATAAAAAGGAAGATTGGACTTCATGGGTGAAAGGAACCTACGAATGAAACCCATATACACATGAATTCTACTAGCACCAAGGGATAACACAAGAAATAGAAATTGTAGACCTATTAAATCACCCTACTTAAAACGTCGGTCACAACATGGCCTTACCTAGGGTCAACTAAGACATAGGAGCAACAATAGAAGAGAATCTACTCACAATCCCCGACAATAGCCCACTAACCTAAGAGGCTTCTAATACCCAAGGAAGTCAAGGGTCTAGGCTACTCTTTAATCAACTTCGTCTTACTAAAGTGCACATTAATACCATCATCCGGCACCACAAAACTGAGGAAGGCAACCTCTTACCACCAAAATTCCCGTCTCACCCACTTAGCACCAAAGCTTCTTCCTTGAACTCGTAGTACTACCCTCAAATGATTCACATGCACTACCTCAATGGGGAATGAACCACATTATCATCACCAAAACCACCATAAACCTATTAGGGTAAGGACTAGAGATCTTAATCATCATACTTATAAGAATAACTAGCTTACTAGTCAACCAAAATAAACTACCCAAACTTCAAACATCGAAAAGGGACATTCAAGGCCTCATCTATCACCAATGACAATTCTATAAACAACCAACTTAGATTCAACACCTCCAATTATCACAAGATAAAAAATGCAACCCCCTTAGACTCCAATTGCACCTTAAGTCAAGAATGGACCTACCTCCCTTGCTATCACTTGACAATCTCCTACTCAAAGATGGGTTCATTAGGGAGTTGGATCCTAACTCTATGGGTCCCACCATCCGTGGAGACACAACATGCATGCAACTATTCCATCCCAAGTACAACATCAAAATCCACCACATCAATTCCAATAAGCCACAAAGCAAGCCTTAATGCAATACAAACCCAGATCAACACCTAGGAACTTTCTAGTTACAATATACCCAACCAAGAGAATAGACACAAAAGATCCATACAACTACTTGGGCACACAAGAAGCCCCAACATCAACCAAAAGAATAGAGAAGAAATAGTGAAACTCTGATCCATCAAAATAAAAAGCTTCTACTTACCTTTCTTCGCCTTCCTCCTTGAAGCAGCATGATCAACTAAAAGAGCAAAGAATATTCGTTAGAGAGGAAAGCCCTATCTCGCTTCTAAATCATGACATAGACCATGAAGAAGGGAAATATTTTCTAAAATGTCTCACACCCTCAGACTTATAGTTGTGGTGCACAACACAACCAATAATAAGACTCTAATCGACGAGGTGTGTTGGACTCCGAGGTTCTATGAACCTAGTGCTCTGATACCATCTTTCTCACGGCCCAAGCCTACAGCCTAGATGTGATTAATGAATGGAAAACTCGAAGGACCCCAAACGAGCCTCATAGCATACCATTTGAAACGACCCCAAAAAGTTCCCGAAAATGTGCCTCGGAAGTGTCCAGAATCGTAATTTTCATATATCTAAATATTCATTTGCTATTTCAAAAATTCAACTTCATATTTTTATTTAGAGGTTCAATTTAATTAGGAAAAATGTCTAACCCGAATTTTAGAGCAATCGTATCAAAATTCGAAAATCACAAAAATATGATTTAGGAGGGTCAAATTTAAAGGGGTATATCTCTTAGCACACAAAGAATTGGATGGACAGCAACCTAACAAATTAATGCTCTTTGAATTAGCTTTCAAACGCATTTTGTTTCACCTTATTTTGAGTTAGGATGAAGGAGTTATGCCCATTTTCGTGGAACACGTTTGTGCAGAAAATGAATTCTAGTGAGCAGTCTGTTTTGGTCCTATTTCTCTTGACTTCAGTCCAAGACTTTGAAGTCTTGGGCCTAAGGTTCTCCACACTTGAAAATACATATACTGAGCCTTATTTCACCCTCATATCATCCTAAACATTCCCCAATACTCACCAAAATACTTAGTCAAATATTTACTCCCAAATTCAAGTCCCAAAACTCAAGACCAGTCTTAAGGATTTCATCAAGGATTTCACTCAAGCTTCAAGTTTTCATTGAAGTCTTCTTCAAGGTTTCTCCAGAAGCTAAGGTATGTGGTGTTGAATCATTGGGTCCTTCCACCCATGGTGCCTGGACCCTCTTTTTATTAATATTGCATGATTTAAAGTAGATTTTACATGTGGGTCTTGTATATTGAGAAATTTACAGCAGAGTGATTTATGTTCATGAAACTATAGTTGTTTTAGCATGTTTTGAGCTCTAGATCTTGGATTTAATGTTGAATTTGCTGAGGAATTTTGATGTGAACATCTTGAGGGTGTGGCAAGGTAGGTATTGATGGCTTTACCATTAATTTTGTTGCATGAACTTATCTCTAAATTGCATGGATTTTTAACCCCATTACACACTCGCCAAGTGTTTCATAAAATATCTGGTTATGTTTTCTTGAGGAATTGAAGGTCCTAAGCATGAGATATGATATGAATAATGTTATGATGATGAAATGAGCTTATGTATATGACTATTCCTATATGAAGTATTGAATTATACCCTATGATGAATCCTATGTAAAAGTGTCGCATTAGACCATATGGTGAATCCTTTATAAAGGGTAGAACTTGGCCTTGCCCAATATGGGGGGTCTAAGTGCCCGGATAACCTAGTGAACGGTTTGTACTTCTCCACCTAGTGATGGAGCAGCATCATTACTAACCTAGATGGTGGTTAGTACTCGTTAACCTAGATGAGGGTTAGTACTCATCCACCTAAGTGATGGGGCGACATCATCACTAATCTAGATGGGGGTTAGTATTCATCAACCTAGATGAGGGTTAGTACTCATTCACCTTGGTGATGGGGCGGCACTATCACCAACCTAGATGAGGGTAAGTACTAATCCACTTAAGTGATGGGGCAGCATCATCACTAAGCTACCAAAGGGTTGTACTTTTGATAGCTAGCTTGGTCTCTTCTACACATATGATATCCTATATGAGCATGAGTTACTTAAGCATGTTTTATATTAAGAATTGATCATACATGTCATATTGTTATATTATGCCAATTGTCTAATGTTTGCATTTTGATTATGATGTTTATCTATTGTTGCATTGCATCTCACATACTTAGTACATTCAAATATACCAATGCATAATCTTGCCTACATGATATCACCATGTAGGAACTGGAGCTCCTATTGATTCTTCTTATGGCTAGATGGATTGTTCAAGTTAGCCTTTGGTGAATCCTCCATTTCGGGGACAAGGACTATGCTCTCACACTATGTATTAAGACTCTCTTTACTTTATCATATTCTTATGACTATGAGGGTGAGCCTAGTTGTATGTATTGGCCCTCAATCTATCTATATAGTAGAGGTATTGTTGGACAAAGCGATGTATTTATTCTATGAGTTGATTCTATTATCTCTTGACTCCATTTTATGATAAGTTCTCCCTTAGTCCCTTTTGCTCTTATTTCAATTCTTTAAATTCCATTTAATTGCTTTCGCGACCAAGGATGTGTAATCATATGCTATGAGGCTTTTTTGGGATTCCTTCAAGTTTTCCATTCACCGATCATGTATAGGCCCTAGACTTGGGCTGTGACAAAGATAGTATTAGACCAATAAATGTGGCGCATCGACTAGAGTCTTATTTATGGTTGTGTTGTGCATCACAACTATGAGTAGGAGGCTATGAGACGTTTTAGTAAATATGTCCCTTCTTCATGGTTTATGTCGTTCTTTAGAAGTGAGATAGGGCTTTCCCTTCTAATGAATGTTCTTTGCTTTTCTAGTTGATCATGCCACTTCAAAGAGAAAGGCGAAGGAAGGTAAGATGAATGTTTTTTTTTTCGATGTATCTGAGTTTCACTATTTCTTCTCTATTTTATTGGTTTCTAATGGGACTTCTTGTGTTCCCAAGTTGTTATGTGAACCTTTGATCTCTATCTTTTGGTTGAGTATATTGTTGCTAGAAGGATTCATAGGTGTTGATTTGGGTTTGTATTGCATTAGGTCTTGCTTTGTGGCTTGTTGGAGTTGGTATGGTGGATTTTGATGTCATTATAGGGATGGAATGGTTGCATGAATGTTGTGTCTTCATGGATGGTAGGCCTCATAGAGTTAGATCCCGAATCCGTAATGAGCCAGTCTTTGAAGGGGAGATTGTTAAGCGATAGCAAGGGAGGCAGGTCCGTTTCGTATCTTAAGGTACAATTAGTCTCTAAGGGGTTGCATTTATCATCTTGTGAGAATTGAAAGTGTTGAACCTAAGTTGTTTATTTATATAATTTTCATTGGTGATATATGAGGCCTTGAATGTTCCTTTTCGATGTTTGAAGTTTGGGTAGTGTATTTTGGTTTGATTAGTACGTCGGTTATGCCTAAAAGCCTCATGAGTGAGATTCTTAGTCCCTACTTTAATAGGTTTATGGTGGCTTTGGTGATGATATGATGGTTCATTCCCTAATGAGGTAGTGTGTGTGAGTCATCTGAGAGTAGTACTATAAGGAATGAAGTTGGGTTCTAAATAGGAGGAAAGAGAGTTTTAGTTGTAGAAAGTTACCTTTCTAGGTTGTGACGTTCCTAGTGATGGGATTAAGGTGGATCTTAGTAAGATAGAGGTGATTAGACGTTAGTCTAGACCTTGACTTGCTTGAGTATTAGGAGCCTCTTAGGTTAAGCGGACTTTTACCGGAGATTTTGAGTAGGTTCTCTTCCATCGTTGCTCCTATGACTTAGTTGACCCTAAGTGAGGCTAATGTTGTGATCGACATTTTGAGTAAGGTGATTTGAGAGGTCTAAGGGCTGCTATTTCTTGTGCTATTCCTTTGTGCTAGTAGGAATTTTGTATGTGTGTCCTGGATAGTTACGTGAGTCTATTGCGACTAGTAGGGGTCTATAAGGGTTACCCATATGATCGTTGCATAGAGTCTTATCTTGTGATCATGGTTGGACTTAGTTTGAGGTGTTGGAGGTCTTGGGATGGTTGGCTACTTGCATAGTATGCTTTCGATAAGGGTAGTGCCCATAAGGTTATCATGTGATGGCTAGGGATGGGTGACCTACTTGGTCAACTACAATGAATTAGCCACTTCTCTAATGTTGATCTTTGGTGCGGGTGTTGTCTCCAAGTGAAGATGAGGGTAGGTGATGTCCCTGTATCATTTTGGAGTAGGACTAAGCATTATTAGTATTGATGGAGTTATTTGGTTGACTTGTGCACCGATGTCATTTGTGGAGTTCTTGAATAGGGTCTTAAGATCCTATCTTGATATGTTTGAGGTGGTCTTTAGTACTGAGGTATTGATTTGTTTAGAGCTTGTGAATCATTTGGGAGTAATGTTGCAAGTCTTAGAGGATGAGAGGTTGTTTGCTAAATATGATAGGTGTGCATTGTGGATAGCAAGAAGGTGGGTAGTATTCTTTAAGTATTATGGATGAGTGTGCATTACTTTTCCAAACAAGGCTAACGTGCGGTCGCTGCTCTAGGTAGTCTAGCATTTGTGGATAGTGGTGGCAAGAAGGAGACTAGTGGGATCCATTGGTTGGTTAGATTGGAAGTAGCTTGAGGAAGGTGAGAATGGTGGGATAGTATTCTTGGTTGTTCCAAATCTTCTTTGGTTGAGAAGGTCTAGTTTAAGCAACGCCTTGATTCCGCCTTATTAGAGTTGGAAGTCTTGGGTAAGATGTCGATAGAGTGGAGGTTGTCTCTAAAGGGGGAGATGATGGCTATGGTACAAGGTAGTTTAGGTGTATCTAAAATTGACACTTGAGTTGAGGATTGTGAGTCCTTATAGAGTGTAGAAGGAGGTTGGTGAGGTTGCATAAGTTTGTGGATTTGCCTATGGATGTAGATATGGTTCGCCCGGCTCATCATGCTTCTAGGTGGATGGGATGTGTTGGTGACTCAAGTGTTATAGAACTCTTTGAAGTTGTGGGTGAAGTGGAGGATAAGTTGTCTTGGAAAGAGGTCCCGGTAGAGGTGTTGGATGTATGAGCGGAGGGGTTGATTAATAGGGATGTGGTGTTCATTAAGGCCCTTTGAAAGATTCATCTATTAGTATGTGTCTCTCGAAAATCCTGAGCGGGCATGGAGGAGCAATATTTTCATTTCTTTCATTCTATTCAAGTTTGTGATGACATGTCAAGTCCTTTCTATGATTCCAAGTGTTATGTTTCAACCCCTATGTCATTTATATGCATTCATGTTTAACTTGGCAAGTTTATGATGATTTTACACTTATGTCGAGGTTTTAAAAATGGTTTTTTAAAGTGTATTGTTCCATTCTTGTTAGGATGATCTCTTTATGATTACTCTTCTCTTGTATGTTTCTTTGACATTCAGGAATGAATGTTTCCAATGGGGAGATATTAAAACGACCCCAAAAAGTGCTTGAAAATGTGCCTCGAAAGTGCTCGGAATCATAATTTCCATATATCTAAAAATCCATTTGTTATTTCAAAAATATAACTTAGTAAAATTTTTTAGAGGGTCAAATTTAGTGGGAAATGGGTCTAACCCAAATTTTAGAGCAACCGCATCAAAATTTGAAATCACAAAAATGCAATTTAGGAGGATCAAATTTGAAGGGGCATATCTCCTAGCACACAACGAATTGGGTGGACTTCAACCTATCAAATTAAATCTCTTTAAATTAGTTTTCTAATGCACTTGGTTACACCTCATTTCGATTTCGGATGAAGGAGTTATGCCAATTTTTGTGGAACACGTTTGTGTAGAAAATGCAATTCCAGTGAGCAGTCTGTTTTGGTCTTATTATCTCTTGACTTCGGTCCAAGATTTTTAAGTCTTGGGACTAAGGGTTTCGACACATGAAAATACATATACTTAGCCTCATTTTACCCTCATATCATCCTAAACATTCCCCAATACTCACCAAAACACTTACTCAAATATTTACTCCCATATTCAAGTCCCAAAACTCATGACCAATCTTAAGGATTTCATCAAGGATTTCACTCAAGCTTCAAGTCTTCATTAAAGTCTTCTTCAAGGTTTTTCCAAAAGCTAAGGTATGTGGTGTTGAACCATTGGGTCCTTGCACCCATGGTGCCTAAACCCTCTTTTTACTAATATTGCATGATTAAAAGTAGATTTTCTATGTGGATCTTGTATATTGAGAAATTTACTGCACAGTGATTTATGTTCATGAAAGTATGTTTGTTTTAGCATGTTTGATCTCTAGATATTGGATTTAAAGTTGGATTTGATGAGGGGTTTTAGTATGAATGTCTTAAGGATATTGCAAGGTGTTGATTGATGGTTTTACCAATAATTTTGTTGCATGAATCCATCTTTAAATTGCATGGTCTTTCACCCCCATTACATACTAGCCAATTGTTTTATAAAATATCTGGTTATGATTTCATGACATCATTACACATCCTTAGTTGTGGAAACAATTAAATGACATTTGAAGAATGGAAATAAGGGCATAAAGTGGCTAAGGGAGAACTTGTCGTAATATAGAGCCAAGAGATAATAGAATCAACTCATAGCATAAATACATTTCTTTGTCAAAAAATACCTCTACTACATAGATAATGGTGGGGGCAAAGACATACAACCGGGATCACCCTCATAGTCATAAGTATACAATAAAGTACAGGGAATGTCAATACATAGTGTGAGAGAATAGTCCTTGTCCATAGAATGGAGGACTCACCAAAGAATAACTTGAACAATCCATCTAGCCACAGGAAGAATCAATAGGAGCTCCAGTCCGCACATGATGATATCATATATACAAGAGTATGTGTTAGTATGTTTGAATGTAATAAGTATGTGGGGTACATTGCAACAATAGATAGACATCAGAATCTAAAATGCATAACAATAGGCAATAGGCATAATATAGCAATATGACATGTATGATCAATGCATATGTAAAACATCCTTAAATAAGTCATACTCATATAGAATACCATATGTGATAATGAGACCAAGCTAGTTTTCCAAGTTACAAACCCCTTGGTAGGTTGGTGATGTTGCCACCCCATCATCTAGGAGGAGAAGCGTATTAACCCTCATTCTAGGTTGGTGATGTTGCCACACCATCACCTAGGTGAAGATGAGTATTAAGCCTCATTCCAGGTTGATGATGATTCCACCACGTCACCCTGGTAAATATGAGTATTAACCCTCATTCTAGGGTACCTGCGCTCTTGTCCCCTCGGATCGAGCGTGGTCTATGTAACACTTTATATAGTATTCATCGTAAGCTCTAATGTAATACTTCATGTAGGAATAATCATGTACATAAGCTCATTTATCATCATAACATCATTCATATCATGCTTCAGACCTTCAATTCCTCAAGAAATCATAACCGGACATTTTATCAAACACCTTGGGGGGTGTAATGAGGGTAAAAGTGCATGCAATTTAGAGATGAAATCATGCAGAAAAATCAGTAGTAAAACCTTTAATCAACACTTTGCAACACCTCCAAGACATTCGTATCAAAACTCCTCACCAAATCCAACATTAGATCCAAGATTTGAAGATCAAAACATGTTAAAAAAATCATACTTTTATGAACTAAAATCACTATGCAGTAAATTTCTCGATATACAAGACCCACATGTAAAATCAACTTTAAATCATGCAATATTAAGTAAAAAAGAGGGTTTAGGTACCATAGTTGGAAGGACCCAATGGTTCAATACCACATACCTTAGATTTGGAGAGGTTCTTGAAGAAGAATTTAATAGAGACTTGAAGCTTGACTAAAATTATTGAAGAAATCCTTAAGATTGGTCGTGAGTTTAGGACTTGAATTAAAGGTGGAATATGAGTCTAAGTTTTTAGAGGATATTGGGGAGTATTGATGATGATTTGGGGGTGAAGTAAGGCTAAGTATAGGTAAAAACATGTATAGGAACCCTTGGGCCCAAGACTTAAAAGTCTTGGACCAAAATTTAAAAAACAGGGTCAAAACAACATTGATTTGCATCGCGGAGGTGACGTGGATGCTCGTTGGAAATCTACATTTTCTGTACGAACGAATTTTACAAAAATGGGCGTAAATCCTTTATCCAAACACGGAATGAGGTAAAATGAAGTGCGTTGAAAAGTTAATTCAAAGGGCTTTAAGTTGGTAGGTTATGGGCCGCCTAGTTCTTTGTGTGGCAAGAGATATTCTCCTTCAAAGTTGACCCTCCTAAATAGCATATTTTGCGATTTTTGAATTTTGATACAGTTGCTCTAAAATTTGGGTTAGGCCCATTGCCCACTCAATTTGATCCCCCATACAGAATATGAAGTCGAATTCTTGAAATAACAAATGGATTGTTAGATATATGAAAAACAAGATTTCGAGCACTTCCGAAGCACGTTTTCGGGCACCTTTTGGGGTCGTTACTGTAATATATCTAATATTTATTATTTTAAAAATTTATTCATGTCTTAAATAGGGATCCTAGAAACGAATCTTAGAATTTCTAAACTTTTCAAAAACTAAAGAATGAAGCTACTAAACTATTAGTTCATGTAAACAAAATTAAATAAATACTATTAGTCTGATGCAATAATTTGGTCTACTGTAAATTGACAAATATGAGAAAATCAATTCAATTACTTATGATATAGATAAGTTGCTAATTTTTTAAAACCTAAAGTAATTATTTAAACTTGAATAAGTAAAATTGAATAATTAACTATTGAAATTTAATATAATAAAAAAATCCTAAATATAAAAGGAGTAGTTTAATATTTCCAAAATAATTTTACTTAATATTTTTTTTAAAAAAAATTATATTACATACTTTTATTAAAAAAAATTTGATAGTCAAAATTTTAGTTAATTTGAATTGAATAGTACTAAATTAAAAGTGAATATTAAATACAAAGAAATTCTAATGATTCACCCCAAGTTATTGTTTTCCGATCACATCTGAATTTGACAACTAAATATTCAAGTATAATTGTTAAAATTTATAATAGAAGATTTTTTTAAAAAAAAATTCTAAGATCATTTACAGTTTTCATAATAATTTTTTAAAAATAAATTTAACTTACTTCTCGTTCATAAGTACGATCTCACTTTTCTCCAAAGAAAATTTTTGAACTATCAAGTATTCCACATATATCTAGAAAGAAGATTAAAAAAATGTTAAGTAAATAAGAGGAACATATGATTTTTGTATTAGGGAAAGTCCGGTGCACTAAAGCTCTCGCTATGCGCAAGGTCTGGGAAATGGCTCGACGACAAGGTTCTATCGTAAGTGTTAGAACAGATGCGTACAAACGTAAAGAAGATAACAAGATGGAACACAGAAGTTAACGTGATTCACCGACAATGTGTCGACTACATCCACGGGCAGAGAAGGGATAGTTTTTTTTATTACTGATCATGCAGCACTATG
>JAABOM020057396.1:0-15192 GCA_011800125.2 Solanum clarkiae | reverse complement strand
AGAAACCTCTTCTAGTATTTGTTGAGGATGTTGTAGTGTGGTTTCCAACTCAACATCAGCTTGCGGTTGAACAAGTGCAATATCATTTTGGTACGTGACATCTAACACATTCTCAATTTCTATTCTTCCCACATACTTCATCCTAATAACAACTCACAAATCAGCCTTATCTCTATGCTATGGATATGAAGCATAATAGACTTGCTTAGCATTTTAGGCAATGATAAAAGGGTCATAACTTGCATATTGTCTGGTGTGTTTAACTTCAGTAATGTTATGTTGTTGGTCCACACTTGTGCCTATTTATGATGGATCAAACTAGTTACATCGAAACAATATGATCTTTTTCTTTGGCCATCCTGAATATCTTAGTTCAACAATCTGTTGAGTGACACCAAAATAATCAATAATATGGCCATTAACATCAATATCACCTTGAACATACACACCACTGTTATTGGTTTTCTTGTGCATAGAAACTTCCTCAGTTTGAAACTTAAAACCATTGACATAGTACTTATGGAGTGTATCAACTTGAGAATCAGGACCGATTGTGATCTCTCTCACAAATGGTGAATGTTCGACGTTTGAGTATTTATTGTAAACCTAGAAATTGTATTAAAGATAATATAATTAGGTATAAAGTGAATATGCTATACTTATCGATTCAATATATTTAAACTTTCACACTTACATAACTCTTTAACCATGTTGAAAATCTTATGCCCCATGTGTTTACAAACAAGTTGTTATTGACAAATACATTTTTATGAGTTAGTTCTAAATTTTAAATTTATAATTTAAAGTTAACATAATTTAACACTTACTCAACATATGGCTGAATCTTGGGACAATTAAGCAAAATACAAATCGTAGTTGATTGGTATTCCATATGAGTGAGGCTTGGTCTTCCATGCCTTTCAGATCCTCATCCACTTCGACTAAAAATTGAAATAGGTGGAAATATAGGATCACTATCACCCTCATCATTGCGAGTTGGTCTATTACTCCTTCAAGGGACTTCATGACCAAAGTAAAAGAAGTAGAAATCACCAGTTTCTCTGGCAAGATGAACTTGCACAATTTACCCTTCAATTTGTCCCCTTTGCCCTATTGATTGTTTGTTGCTTCCAATTTTTCTATATATATGTATGTAAGAATGCAAATATATTAACGAATGATTAGATTATACAAAAATGTAATTACTTATATATGAATAATTATTACCTTCCAAATGGATACATCCACTGTGTATGAAGAGGACCATCAAGACGGGCTTCTTTCACAAGATGGATCGGAAGAAGCTCCTTCACATCGAAGAAACCACATGGAGAGACTTTCTCCAATTTTGTAATAATAACAGGAATATTTTCCTCCATCTTGTCTAAACTAATGTCTAATAACTGACCAGAACATAAATCTTTTTTAAAAATAGACTTATCTCTGTAATAGGCTTCCATATTCTTTCAGGTAAATGACGAAAAGCAGTAGGAATCAAAGTTTTCATGAATACATGACAGTCATGACTTTTCATACCTATCAACTTCCCTTCTTTCAGATTTTTTCGCTTGCCTAAATTTGAAGCATATCCTTCTGGGATCCTAAAATTTTGCACCCACACATATATTTCACGCTTCTCAGCCATTGTAAATGAAAAGCTAGCTTTAGGCTTTACAATTTTGCCATTTGGTAGTTCCTGCAGCCACAATTCCCTCCTCCTGCAATATTTTTGTAAGTCCAGTCTAGCTTTTGGGTTGTATTTTGTCTTCCACTTGACATCCATCACTGTGTTGAACGAATGTCAAAAATAATTTTCTCAATATGCATCACGTCAAGATTGTGTCGCAAAAGATTATCTTTCCAATAAGGCAACTCCCAAAATATGCTTTGTTTGGTTCAGTTATGTTCAACGCCATATCCAGGGGGTCTTTCATGTACGGGACAATTTGCAACTTTACGCAAATGAGAAACTCTCTCCCAAATTTGATGGCCTGTCAATGATGGAGGTGGAGGATCATTCTCAAACCTATTTTTTATGAATGTATGCTTCATATTTCTGAACTCATGGTCCATTGGCAAGAATTGACGATGACAATCAAACAACTATTTTTCCTGCCATGCTTTAATGTAAAAGCCTTACTATGATCCATGCAATAAGGACAAGCAAGTTTTTCAGCCGTCATCTAACTTGACAACATACCATATGCAGGAAAATCATTAACAGTCCACATTAAATAAGCACTCACAACAAAATTCTGCTTAGTTGATATGTCATATGTCAATAAACCTTCAAACTATAGTTGTTTAAGCTCATCTATCAATGGTTTTAGATAGATATGAATTAAACTTTTTGGATTGCGGGAGCCCAGAATAACACAACTTAAAAATATGAATGGACTTGTCATGCACATTTCAGGAGGAAGATTATCTGGACTAAGAAATACCGACCAACAAGAATAAGGTGTGGCAGAATTAGAGAATGGTGTAAAACCATCTGCACACACCTTTAATCTAACATTTCTAAGCTCTCTATCAAAGTCGGGGTACATATTATCAAAATGCTTCCATGCTTCCCCATCAGATGGATGAAACAAGACACTCGACGGCCTTCTATATTCATGATGCCATCTTATATGTGGGGCAGACCTCATAGATGCATACAACCTCTTTAGTCTAGGAATAAGAGGTAATAATGCATCCTCTTAATTGGAACCATCTTTCCAGCCACACTCCTCTTATAACGAGCATCACCGTAAAACTTACAATTTTCGAATTCACTATCATCCTTGTAGTATAACATGCAACCATTAACACAACAATCAATTATATGATGTGACAATCCTAATTTGGAAACAACCCTTTTTGCTTGATAGAAACTCTCGGGTATGCTTAACTCAGGATCAACCAACTCGCCCAAGAGATCTATGTATGAGTCCATAGCCACATTAGAAACATTATAATATGATTTAATATTCATTAATCTAACTGCTACAGACAATTGAGAATGCTTACTCCCCTCATGTAATGGACAACTAGCCTCTTCTAATTCTGCATAGAAGCGTCTAGCTTCTTCATTAGGAGCTTCATTAAAGAATTGGTCAGATTCCATCCCCCCTTAAACTCCTAAAGCATCATTGATCATTTCATGAACTCTATCATGTTGAAAGGTGTCATGTTGATTCCTCTCAGGTTCTAATCTAGGAGGAATGTCAATAACTTCAAATATTTAGCTATATTTGAAGCGATGCAGTCCGTCACTTTTTTTTCCGTCGATTTTCATGCAGTTTTTAGTAGTGACATAGCAGAATTTAAATAAAATATGAACCAATCATTATTAAACAAAGATATACTATATTATCAATATACAACATTCTCGGAGATGAAATTGAGGGAGAAAATGTCACATCCCAAAATACCTCCTAGATGTGACTGGCACACTCCCACACATTTGTCGGGAGAGCCAAATATTCTTACACACCTAAACTATCCAAGTACTAAGAGTATAATATGTGAAACTCCAAAACTCATCAATACTCATAACAATAGAGTAACTAGCCAACCAAAATCGCATATCAATTTATGAAAGGAAAAGGTCACTTAACAAAAATATCTCTAGCCCAAATGTAGCACCCCCGTGAAATGAGGAAAATACCCCTAGAATTAACCTTGAGCATAACGTATCTTCCCATGCTCTGTTTGCAAATTCGAGACCAGATTTGCGACCAGTACGAAAAATTGAATTGGAAAATGGTCTCCACTTGACGAACATTCGAAAAAATGCGAATTATTTTTCTCCAAAAATTTTAGAAATAGTGAGTAATTTGTGTCTGTTCCATGATGCAGAGAGAATGCGGAGTTACACTTGGTGTTTTTTGGATTTTCGACAAAAAATGGAGTTTTGCGAAAATCTGATTTCTAACATTAGTGCGCGTCATAAAATCAGACCCATTTTTCTTTTTCTATTGGGGGGGGGTAAAATCGAACTTTTACACACCCCACATACTAAACTAAGTTAGTGTTAATACGATTTAAGTTCAGAAAATATTATTTCTTTCATTCATACGTTCAAGCAAACTCTCTCAAGCATTCACGCTCAAGAATTCAAGATTCGGTAATAAAACTTAGGGATTCTTCAAATTCTTCAAGAATTCCTTCTAAGGTATGTCAGGCCACTCTAAATTCATTATTTTTATAATATTTTAGAAAATTATGACTTAGTTTTCATTCCGAAAGTCCCAATTCTTGATTTAGAGTAATTTCATGAAAACCTTATAAAATTTAGTAGATTTCGTGCATAGATTCTTGATTAAATGATGTTGATTCTAGATTCTTTAACTGTTATTAGAATATTGATTTCAAGATTTTAAAGTATATATAATTTTTTGTGAATTTATATGGGGTTCATGAACACCCATCAAGATTATAGTTCAAGACTAGTTAAAGAATGTCTTTCTTGAATTATTCTTGCATTTTAGCTGAGCATGTTATATATTTTAGGGATGGTTCTCTTGAAGGTTTCTTGATACTCTAGTTGAGAAATCTAGTGTGTTTGAAAGATACTAGTTCAGTAATGTTAAAGATTTCAGTTGAGAAAGCTAAGTAGTAAGCTGGGCTAAGTCCCCAAGAAAAACACAGATTTTCAAGAACTTATGATCATTTAAGTATGAGCTATGTAAGTATTTTGGGAGTAGTATTGAGCATCGATATGGGTGAGAGTAGAATAAATTACTCGAACTAATAAACTATGTATCTAACATAGGATAGGATCGTACAACAGTACCTTTCTCATTAGCCACTGAGATGGCCCAGTTTTGGGATGGATCCACTCCCCTAGTTATTCGTCCCCTACCCCAGCAAAGTACGGGACGACTCTGGCAGCGTGGGCAAGACGCTATATCACCAAGAAGCTCATAGTGGTGGTTGTCGGTTAGAGAACCTCCCAAAGCTAAGAAAATTATGTTTTATTACTACTTTCAGCTTATTCCTGTTTTGAATGTTATTTTCATCCTACTAGCCTTATGATTATGGTTAACTCATTTATGATTATGATTTTCATGATATATTATAGTATTTTGGTTTAAATGTTTTGGTCATCTTACATACCGTACATTCCATGTACTGTCGTCCTTAGGAGCTACATCATTTCATGATGCAGATGCAGGTGACTGAGTTCCTTAACAGCTGCAGGTGACTGAGTTCCTTAGCAGCCACTCCGTTGAGAACTTGCTAGCTTCCAGACAGTAGTGAGATCTCTTTCTAGTCCGAGGCTCTTTAGTTCATGTCATGTTATGTCATTTCAGTTTTATTTCAATTCTGGCTACTTGGGGCCTGTCTCAGCAGTCCTTTCAGATAGCTTAGTAGAGGTTCCATAGACCGTATGATTTGTATTTCAGTTTTCAGTTATTCAGACATTGCTTAAAAGCTTTCTTATGTAGTTATGCAAATAATTTAGCTTATCTTACTGCTTTTATGGCCGTTACCATTATTATTAAGTCTTCTGCTGAGTAAGTAGCCAAGCCAAGTGGTTCGCTTGGGACCAGAAATAGTTCTCGAGTGCCGGCCATGTCCAAGATGTAGGCTCAGGCGTGACACCAAATCCCACAATAACATCATGGATCATCTAATAGAGTGATATGAGTTTAGCTATCGGGCATACAAACCCCAAAAAGAAGAAAAACATAAACTATACTAGATAGAGCTGAAGTAGTAGCTTTCACGAACAATCCGAAGGCTCACCTCAGCAACAGAGTCTAGGAAAACGAACTCGTCAGCCACAAGTCTCGCCCTTTGCAACAATATCTGCATTGACATGCAAGTAAGGAGTGAGCTACATATAAATATAATCCAGTAAGATCCTCGACTCACTACTTTAATACCCCTGGAATAAGAGTAATAAAAATACATTTGCACATCAGATATACATAAATAATATACACAGGTATATACTTCATAATGAGCTCAATAAGTTCAAACGAATGTACAAAAATTGTCACTACATGTCTCCATTCAATCCACACTCAAAACCTGTCATAAACGGCAGCGAAGGAGATCAACCCATCACCCCGTTAAATCTATGGCAGCAGGTATACTACTCTAAAATATACTACGACAGCGTGTACAAAGCCCCTAACATATTATGGCAGCATGGGTATGCCTCTAACATATTACGGCAGGTAAGTATGCCCCTAATAACCACATCACATTAATAAAGAAGGGTATTTATTATCACACCACATATAACTCATGAAAATATTCGATATTCTTCTCAAAAATAGCATATCTAGGGTTTATCAAAGAAACATCCACTTTGTCAAGCACATTCTTGTCCCAACACATACACCAGACAGAGAAAAATATATTTTTCAAAGCATATTTTAAAAGCAAGCATTAAAGCTTAAATCTCACTTACTTTATGAATGACAAGTTCCACAACCTTGCACGCATAGAACACTTACCAAAACAGCCCCTACTTGCCTCAATCTATGAAAAATAGTGATTACCGATATCAATTATGTTGGACAAACTCAAGTCTCAATATCCCTAGCTTTCAAGTTTAGGGTTAAGCCCTAATACCCAATACCTTAGACTATAAATTATAAGTATAGGTATTCTTAATCTTATTGTTAAACCTAATTGGTGAAAATTCTGGTAGATATGTTTTCAACTAACAAGAGCACACACCAACAAGAAAATACCTCTGCTTTATCACCTAATTTAGTGGTTCAAAGATCGAATTGATTCTATGTATGAGTTTTCCCAAATAACCTTGATAATATGCATGTTTTCTTCGAAAAGAAAGGGATGAAAATCTGCCCTAAACTTTTTTTTTCTACAACGACTGATTTGAAGAGAATTGGTCGCTTCTCTCTCTCTCTCTCTCTCTCTCTCTCTCTCTCTCTCTCTCTCTCTCTCTGCTGCGTGAGAACTAAAATAAAAGGGGCTGGGCCCTGTTTTTTTTTAATTCTCTTAATAAGAATTATTAATGGTTAAAATTACCAATTAACCCTTCATTAACAAAATATAAGGGTTATTACACTCTCCCCAACTTAAAATAACGTTTGTCCTTGAACGAGAATAAAACCATACATGAAGTGTCAAATGGATGAGGATATCCCTCTCACATGTCCTCTTTGGACTCCTACGTAGCCTCTGCGGTTGGATGGTTGCACCATAATACTTTCAACTAAACTATCTTTTTCGACCTCAATTGTTGCACTTGTCTATCTAGAATATATATCAGACCTTCCTCATATCCTAAATTCTCATCAAGCTCCACATCTTCTAGATTAATCTTATGGCTATCATCCCGAACATATCGTCGAAGCATAGATACATGAAATACAGGATGTACAGAGGATAATCTCCGAGGTAAAGCAAGTTGGTATGCCACCAATCCAATCCGATCTAAAATCTCATAAGGACCAATCTATCTAGGACTCAGCTTACTCTTCCGACGAAATCTCATAACTCCCTTCATTGGAGATACTTTCAAAATGACCTTTTCGCCCTTCATGAACGACACATCATGGACTTTCTTATTTGCATAAGATTTCTGTCTACTTTATGTTGTCCGAATCCGTTCTTGTATCATTGCAACTTTCTCTAAAGCCTACTGAACTATATCTGGACCTAGTAGTTGTGCTTCGCTAGGTTCAACCCATCCAATTGGTGATCGACACTTACGATCATATAGAGCCTCATATGGTGCCATCTGTGTACTCGATTGGTAGCTATTATTATAAGCAAACTCTGCCAACAGCAACTGGTCATCCCAATACCTACCAAAATCAATCGCGTAAACTCTAAGCATATCCTCCAAGATCTGAATAACCTACTCAAACTGTCTGTCAGTTTGGGGATGAAAAGTTGTACTCAACTCAACTTGTCATCCCAACGACCTCTGGAAAGACTTCCAAAACTCAGCAGTGAACTGTACACCCCAATCTAATATTATTGAAATAGGCACTCCGTGAAGCCAAACTCTCTCCTGAAGGTAAATGTCTACTAACTGCTTTGCGGTATAAGTAACCCGAACTGGTATAAAATGGGCAGATTTTTTGAGTCTGTCCACAACCACCCAAACTGAGTTGTGCTTTTTGAAAGTATTCGACAGCCTGATAACAAAGTCCATCGTGATCCTTTCCCACTTCCACTCTGGGATAATCAAGTTTTGCATTACTCCATCAGGTTTTTTATGTTCATATTCAACCTGTTGGTAATTCAAATGACTAGTCACATGCTTCAAAATATTAGACTTCATACCTTTCCACCAGTATAAACCACGCAAGTCTTGATATATCTTTGAAGCACCTGGATGGATGGAGTATCGCGAGCTATGATCCTCTTCAAGTATTAGCCGCTTTACCTCACCCACCATGGGAATGCACAATCTACCATGTCGATGCAAAAAACGCCCTCGCCATCAATTGAGAACGACTTTACACCTCCACTCTGCACTCGATCTCATAATCTAGCAAGTTGGGGATCATTGTATTGGCAGGCCTTGGCTTCTCTAACTAAGGATGATTGCACCACCATACCTGCAAGAAACCTATCAGGAAATGTATAATCAATTCAAACTTCCTGATTGGCTAAAGACTGAATATACCTAGCCATATGTCACTTTTTAACAACAGTCCAAGCCAAGCTGCCCATAGACTTTCTACTCAAAGCATTTGCCACCATATTTGCCTTTCCAGTATGATATAAGATAGTAAGATCATAATCTTTAAGTAACTCCAACCATCATCGTTGCCTCAAATTCAGATCCCTTTGCTTGAATATGTATTGCAAACTCTTGTGATCAGTATAGACTTTACACAACTCACCATAAAGGTAGTGACACCATATCTTGAGAGCAAATATAATGGCGGTCAACTTGAAGTCATGTGTCGGATAATTCTTCTCATCAATCTTTAGCTGTCGAGAAGCATATGCCACCACTTTACCATTTTGCATTGAACATCACCCAATCCAACTCTAGATGCATCACAATAAATGATAAAACCATCCTCCACTGTAGGTAAGGTAAAATAGGAGATGTAGTCAATACAGTCTTTAATTTCTGGAAACTGTCTTCACATTCATCTGACCACTGAAAAATCATGCCTTTCTGAGTTAAACGTGTCAATGGAGAGGCTATCTTCGAGAAACCCTCCACAAACCATCTATAATATCCAGCTAGCCCGAAGAAATTGTGTATCTCTGTAGGAGTATGAGGTCGTGTCCAATCTCGAACGTCTTCTACCTTTCTTGGATCAACTTGAATCCTATCTCGTGACACCACATGCCCTAAAAAGGAAATTGTTCCCATCCAAAACTCACATTTTGAGATCTTAGCATAAAGCTTTTGTTCTCTCAGTGTCCGCAATACTACTCTCAAATCATGTTAATGCTCAGCCTCATCTCGAGAGTAGACCAAAATATCATCAGTGAAATACAATCACAAATTGGTCTAAGTATGACTTGAATACCCTGTTCATGAGGTCCATAAGTTTTGCAGGTGCATTAGTCAATCCAAAAGACATCACCAAAAATTCAAAGTGCCCATACTTGTTTCGAAGACTGTTTTTGAGATATCCTCGGTCTTTATTCTTAGCTGATGATAACCTGATCTCAAATCAATTTTGGAAAAGTGAGTAGCACCTTGCAACTGATCGAATAGGTCATCAATATGGGGTAACAAACACTTATTCTTCATTGTTGCCTTATTGAATTGCCTGTAGTCGATGCACATTCATATCGTGCCATCTTTCTTTCCCATAAGTAACACTGGGGCACCCCAAGGTGATACGCTGGGCTTGATGAACCCCTTATTAAGTAGCTCTAGGAGTTGGACTTTTAATTCTCTCAGCTCGGCTAAAGCCATACAATATGGAGGAATAGAGATAGGTTGAGTGCCTGACACTAAATCAATGCTGAATTCAATTTCTCTCATCGGAGGTAACCCAAGTAAGCCTTCTGGAAACACATCAACAAATTCTCGCACAAATGGAACACTATTGATAGTAACATCCTCCTCTTGAGTATCATGGATAGTAGCAATAAAACCAAAGCACCCATGATTAATCATTTGGCGTGCCTTCACATTAGATATTATCTTTCCTGTGGTGGAGAAGTCATACCTTCCATACTAAAGATGGTTCTCCAGGGAAATTAAAATGTACTAGCTTAGCATAACAATCAACCAAAGCATAACATGATGCTAACCAATCCATGCCCATAATTATATCAAATTCAGATAGCGACAACTCAAATAAAGTAACTATTGTGTCCTTTCCCTGCACAACTATAACACAATCCCTATACACTCTATCCACTGATAAGGTCTCCCCAACTGGAGTCATAACAATATATGACACATTAGGAGTCTCAACTCATCGTTCTAAAGATATAGAAAAAGACAGGGATACATACGACTACGTAGAACCAGGATCTATAAGAGCATATGCCTCATGAGGATTAATAGTAATAATACCTGTGACTACAACATTCAATCCCTCGATATCCTATCTGGCCATAGCAAATAATCTTGGTGGTCCACCTACTCCCTGAGAAACTTGTGCACCCCGTCGACCCTCTCCATGAGCACCCTGTGGACCGGCCCTAGCTGGCTAAACCTGAGGCCGAGTATCTGCCACATTTCTCTACACTTGTGTAGTAGCTTGACTAGTACCAGATTCTCTCTTAGGACAAAATTTAGCAATATGACCTCTTTCACCACAAGTGAAACAAGGACCACCAATACCAAAGCACCGACCACTGTGATTCCTACCATAATTAGAGCACCTTGGATGTTGTCCAAACTGGAAAGCATTATCACCCTTCTTCTGCATCTGTTGTTCATCCTGTCTAGCTGGATAACCACTCTTAGAAGGTTGCACCACTGAATCTGACTAAGTAGGCCTAGACTTCCCACGATGAAATCCACTATTGCATCCAGATGGAGCACTACTGAATCCACCTGTATTACATACCTTCATTTTTTCTCGCTTGGTTTTCTCCATCTCCCAATAGGACTCACAATGAAGAGCAGTGTTAACCACAATTGCATATGTACTATTTCACATATCTCGTATCACAGGACTATGGTAACAGTGCTCTAGTCCATCCACAAAATCTTCTCCCTTGGATCTGCAACCAAAAATAGGACATACCTAGACAATTAGTGAAATTGGCCTTATACTCTGTAACTGTCATATTGCCTTGATGCAGATCATGAAATTGACATCTTATATCATCTTGTTTGCCAATTGAATAAACCTGTCCTTAAACATTGATGAGAACTCTGACCAGGTGATAAGTTGTGACCCTGCTTCTCTAGCTCTCTGAATAGAAGTCCACCATGCCTCTGGAGATCCTGAGAACATAAAAATGGTAAATTTCACACCATGAGTCTCCTTCAACCCCAATGTAGTAAGTATCTTTTCACAATGATCAAGGAACTTCTAGGGCTCAATAGAAGCTGGTGTCGCATCAAACTCTGGTGGCTTAAGGTTCATGAAATTCTTAAGATCTTTAGGTGGCCCTGAAGTTGCAACTGGATGACCAACTTATTGAGGGGCTAAATGTGGTATTTGAGTCGCACCAACATTTAACTGAATTTGTTCTTGCGTTTGGGTAGTAGTCTGAGGAGATGGGGTTCTACCATGATTAGGCACCAATACCTCTAACACATTCAACAACCTCATCACAACATATGTAGGTAAAACGACAGTAGGTGTAGAAGCTAGCATTGTATGTGGGGCATCCTGAGCAACCTGTTCCTGCACTTGCTCTGGGGCAAGAACTCGGGTTTATCCCTTATTCATAACTCGTGATTGAAGAGTAGCAGATGCCCTAGTCCGAGCTCTAGTAGGATGAGACCTACCTTGAGTGCCACCGGAGGTAATACCATGTCCCCCACCATGTTCAACAACAGCATTAGATCGAACAACAGATGAAGAGACACGTCTCTTAGCCAATTGCAAAAAATTTTAAAAGTTAAGCTTGATTTAACTCAACGCACGAATAAGGAATTGAAAAAAAGAGAATACATCCTAAATGTTTAGTAGCCTCAGGGTCATAAGTATGGGCGCCTATATACCGAAGAACAAGACTCTACCAAACACTGCTCCATGACCCAGGACTTAAAGCCTAGGCTCTGATACCAACTTTGTCACATCCCAAAATACCCCTTAGATATGATTGTCACCCTACACCAAAGCTATCCAAGCACTAAGAATATAATATGTGTAACTCCAAAACTCATCAATACTCATAACAATAGAGTAACTATCAATCCAAAATCGAATATCAATTTATGAAAGGAAAAAGTCACTTAACAAAAATATCTCTAGCCCAAATCCCACAATAACATCATGGAGCATCTAATAGAGTGATATGAGTTTAACTGTCAGGCATACAAACCCCAAAAAGAAGGAAAACATAAACTATACAAGATAGAGTTGAAGTAGATAAGACTCGGACTAAAGTTAATGATAGGTTGGAGGCCTAAAGACACGCCTTGGAATCCAAAGGATTCAAATTGAGCAGAACCAAAACTGAATACTTGGAGTGCAAATTCAGTGTCGAGAGGGATGAAGAAAACTTTGATGTGACGCTTGCCACTCAAACTATCCCCAAGAGGGAAAACTTTAAGTGTCTGGGGTCCATCATCCAGAGTAATGGCGATATCGACGATGATACTACACATCGTATTGGGGTAGCATAGACTAAATGGAGGCTTGCCTCTGGAGTATTGTGTGACAAAAAGATACCACCTAAACTCAAAGGTAAGTTTTACAGAGTGGTGGTTAGACCATTGTTTCTGTATGGGGTGGAGTGTTGGCCAATTAAAAATGCACATATTTATAAGATGCATGTCGTAGAGATGAGGATGATAAGATGGATGTGTGGTCACACCAGGAGTGACAAGGTTAGGAATGAAACCATTTGGGAGAAACTAGAGGTGGCCCCGGTGGCCGAAAAGATAAGAGAAGCAAGACTGCGATGGTTTGGACATGTGCATAGAAGGAGTACCGATACTCCTGTTAGGAGGTACGAGAGGTTGGTTTTGGGAGCTACACAGAGGGGTAGAGGTAGACCGAAGAAGTACTGGGGATAGATAATCAGACATGATATGGAAGAACTTGATCTCACTGAGGACATGACCTTAGATAGAAATAAGTGGAGGTCGCAAATTAGAGTAGTAGGCTAATTTGGTAGGGTTAGGTGGATGCATGGCCTTGAGGTATAGTAGGATTAGGTGGAGGACATGTTTTTTTTATCATGTGTTCTCATTATCTGTCGTATATTTGTTAGTTTTATCATATTTACATACTGCCATATGCTATTCATTTATTAGTCGCTCTTTCTATTCCCTTCCCTTTCCTTTTTGTCATAACTAGTTCTTTCTGCTTATGGGCTTTAAGATGAGGGCTCCCAGTAAACAACCTCTCTACTTCTATGAGGTAGTGGTAAGGTCTGCGTATATTCCACCCTCCCCAGACCCCAGTTGTGGGATTTCACTGGGTATGTTGTTGTTGTTGTTGTTTATAGAGCTGAAGTAGTAGCCTCCACAAACAATGCGAAGGCTCACCTCAGCAACAGAGTCTACGAAAACGGACTCATCAACCACAATTCTCACCCTCTGCAATAGTATCTGCATTGACATACAAATAAGGAGTGAGCTATGTATAAATATAATCCAGTAAGATACTCGACTCGCTATTTTAATAACCCTGGAACAAGAGTTATAAAAATACATCTGCACGTCAGATATACATAACAAACAATGCGAAGGCTCACCTCAGCAACAGAGTCTATAGAAACGAACTCATCAACCACAATTCTCGCCCTCTGCAACAGTATCTACATTGACATGCAAATAAGGAGTGAGCTATGTATAAATATAATCCAGTAAGATACTCGACTCGCTATTTTAATAACCCTGGAACAAGAGTTATAAAAATACATCTGCATGTCAGATATACATATATAATATACACAGGTATATACTTCATAATAAGCTCAATAAGTTCAAACAAATGTACAAACATGGTCACTACATGTATTCCATTCAATCCACACTCAAAACCTATCATAAACGGTAGCGAAAAAGATCAACCCATCACCTATAAAAGTCCATGACAACATGTATAATGCTCTAAAAATGTACTACGATAGCGTGTACAAAGCTCCTAACATATTACGATAGCATGAGTATTCATCTAACATATTACGATAGCTAAGTATGCCCCTAATAACCACTTCACAGTAATAAAGAAGGGTATTCACCATCACACCACATATAACTCATGAAAATTTTTGATATTCTTCTCCAAAATTGTATATCTAGGGTTTATCAAAGAAACATCAACTCTATCAAGCACATGCTTGTCCCAACACATACACCAGAGAAAGAAAAATATATTTTTCAAAGCATGTTTTAAAAGAAAGCACTAAGCTTTAAGTCTCACTTACCTTATTAATAACAAGTTTCATAACCTTCACGCATAGAACACCCGCCAAAACAGCCCTTACTTGCCTGAATCTATGAAAAATAGTGATTACTGATATCAACTATGTTGGCCAAACTCAAGTCTCAATATCCCTAGCTTTCAAGTTTAAGGTAAAACAACAATACACAATACCTTAGACTATAAATTATAGGTAAAGGTATTCTTACTCTTATTGTTAAACCTAATTGGTGAAAATTCTGGTAGATATGTTTTCAACTAACAAAAGCACACAACAACAAGAAAACACCTGCGCTTTATCACCTAATTAAGTGATTCAAAGATCAAATTGATTCTATGTATGAATTTCCCGAATAACCTTGATAATCCGTGTGTTTTCTTCCAAAAGAAAGGGATGAAAATCTGCCTAACCTTTTTTTTTATCTCTGCAACGATTGATTTGAAGAGAACTGGTCGCTTTTCTCTCTTTCTTTTTTTTTTGCTGCATGAGAATTAAAATAAAAGGGGTTGGACCCTCTTTTTTTTTAAAATTCTTTTAATAAGAATTATTAATGGTTAAAATTACCAATCAATCCTTCATTAAAAAAATATAAGGGTTATTACAGAAAAAATTAACATGGAAAATTGCAAAATGAAGTATGCCCCAAGTAGGAAAACTGTAACACCCCACACCTTACCATACTAATACTATGCAAATGAAATATGATATGATTTGGTTAAACTAGCGCAAGTT
>JAABOM020057395.1:0-15192 GCA_011800125.2 Solanum clarkiae | reverse complement strand
ATTAACACGAGATTCAAGAACTTTTAAGAATTGACTCTAATTTGACCAAACCATATCATATTTCATTTACATAGCATAAGTACATGAAAAAAATGTGGGGTGTTACATCATGCTAATCCTCTTCTTTAAAACATCCCCATAGCTTGAGTCCAAAGTCCTGTTTCCCCTATAATTATGTGTTTGTTGTTAAATTATGCTTTAAAAATCTAAGGATGTGTCATGTATACTTAGGAGGTTTGGTTTTGCATTCGCCGTGTTATGCCTAAGGCCTAGGCTTGGATTATGACAAAGTTTTGTATCAGAGCACAAGGTTTTTAAATAGTCCTCAAAAATCGAACACACCACATCAAGTAGAGTCTTGTTAGTGATTGTGAAGAGCACCACAACTATGAATAAGAGGCTATGAGGCATTTTAGGAATGATTCACTTCTGCATATTCTATGTTGTTCTTTAGGAGTTAAATTGAGACTTCCTATTCTTAATGGATGATGCTATGCTATTTTATATCATGCCTTAAAGAAGAGTGGGTCAAAGAGCTCCTACTCTCGAGGGTGAACCAGCCCCTCCGGTTCCATAAGTCCCCCAAGGAGAAAAAGGGGTCACTCATGCCAAATACCAGAATGTAGTCACTTTTTTGGCAAGGGCCATGGCCAACCAAGGAGTTTAAGCTTCCCATGCTCCTACCTCTACCTCAAGGGTGATGGATTTTACAAGAATGAATCCTCTAGAGTTCTATGGCTCCAAAGTTGAAGAAGACCCCCAAGAATTTATCTATGAGGTATGCAAAGTTCATGACACTATGGGGGTAAGCTCGGAGGAGAAAGTGGAAATAGTGGACTATCAACTAAAAGACCTTGTTCAATTATGGTTTGTTCAATGGAAGAAGGAGAGAGGAAATGAAGAGCCTATCTCTTAGGAAGAATTCAAGGCCACCTTCCTCAACTGATTCTTTCCTACGGAGCTAAGGAAGGCAAAAGATATAGAGTTTATGAACCTTAAGTAAGTTTCCATAAGTGATAGTTTGTATTTCCTTAAATTCAACAACCTCTCCAACTATGCTCCTCACTTAGT
This sequence comes from Solanum clarkiae, assembly GCA_011800125.2. Taxonomy (NCBI): domain Eukaryota; kingdom Viridiplantae; phylum Streptophyta; class Magnoliopsida; order Solanales; family Solanaceae; genus Solanum; species Solanum clarkiae. The sequence continues at coordinate 14,121 of JAABOM020057395.1, read as the reverse complement.
GGTCGATGCTAGGGTAAGGGTGCACAAGTTTGTTTCAGGACTATTTGACTTGATCAATGAAGAATATCACACTGCCATGCTTATAATAGATATGGATTTGTCTAGGTTCATGACCCATCTAACAAGTATAAAGCAGAATAGCTTAGAAAGAGGAGGAGCTAAGAGTCCAAGAGGGATAGTCATGTTGGTGGATTTCAAGGTGCCAAAAGTGGTCAATGTCAACAAGGTCACAAATTCCAAGGGCAAGGGTCCTCCAATACTCAAGGCTCTAGGTTTGTTAATGATAGGGTGCCCAACCCTAAAGTTCAAGGTGACAATGGTAGGATGACTCTTCCAAGGTTCCTAAAATATGGAAGGAATCATAATGTTTCAGGAACATAGATGCTTGCTTTGGGTGTGGCAAGATGGGTTGCAAGATTGCGGGTTACCCAAACAAGGAAAAAGATGGTTATCCCTAAGAACATGGTGCTCATGATGATCAAAGGAAACAAGCTAGTTAACAAGGAGGTACTCCACGCCATAATCACATTTATGCTCTTCAAGAGAGGCAAGGTATGGATGAGGCCCCCAATGTTGATAGCAGTATGTTAACAGTCTACAATTTTGATGTATATGCTTTCTTGGATCCAAGTGCTACTCCTTCTTTCATTACTCCATTTGTTGCTAATAGACTTCATGTGTGTCTTGAGTTGCTATGTAAACACTTTGAAGTTTTTATCCCTTTTGATGGGTCTATTGTTTCTAAAAGAGACTATAGGGGTTTGTCTTGTGTCCATATTGTATAAAGTCTAGCCGTCTGATTTTAGTCGATCTTGACATGGTAAATTTTGATATTATTCTTGGGATAGATTGGTTACATGCATATCATGTTTCTATAGATTGTAGAACTCACAAGGTTATGTTCCAATTCCCTAATGACCCATCCTTTAGTGGGTTGGTCATGATTCGATATGTCACAACCCAATCCTAGGGCCTAGGTGTGATATGGCAAATGGATAACCTGAAGGAACCCAAACAAGACTCTTAAGTATACATGTCACATCATTGGTTGTGAAATTCTAAGGGAAGCAGGATTTTGGACACACGCTATGGGATTTTTTAGGAAAGTGGATTAGCACGGACCACATAGCAAATAAAGTCTAAGGGGTGGGTAAGTATGACTCATGCTATGAGGGCAATTAAGGACTTAGAACTTCCATCTCAACAATACAACAAGCATCCAACACATAAGAGGGAATAAAGGACTAAGGGAAAGTCTTTAATAATACATAAATACAAAAGAGTTGAGCTCATAGCATACATATCCAAATATCCAACAACACCTCTAATATGAATGGAATAGGGACCAAGATATCTACGGGGTTCACCTTTAAAAGATAAATGTCCATAATTATGCAAGTCTTAAATAAGTAAGAAAGTAAATAGCTATTGTCCCTGAATGTTGAGGACTGACAAAAAGTGATCCTTAACCTAATTGTCTAGCCACATGGAGGAGGAGGATGGATAGGAGCTTTGTTCCCTACATGGTTAGATCATATAGGTAAAAAGTATGTGTTAGTACTTGTAATGTACTAAGTATGAGAGGTGCAAAGCAAACATTAGCCATAATTAAACAATATACATAATCATAGTCAATGGATGTTCAATATGTCATGAACGCCCAATGTCTTAGCAAAAATATGCATAAAGAATAATCTATCATACAACATATCATACATAGATAGGAAGGGAACATAAGCAATATATAAGACCAAGTGAACTACTACTTGGAATCCCGATGTCCACTACACAATAAACAAGGAGTGGCCTACTTTTTCAAGGTAAATCAAGCACTTACCTTACAAAAGCTCTCCCATCTCAAAAAGTACTTCCTAAACACCTCACGAAAACACCACCCTTTTTGGTTAGCATATGAAAACAACCTTACGAGAATCCCATCCTTTTGGGTATTTAATTAACATATGCTATACGGGAACACCACCCTTTTTAGTCAATCATGCAACTCAAGCTATATGGATGCATTAGCTAATTCACAAGCATATGATGGCAACATAGTTATGGGAGAATGGTTATCTACCAATGTCTTCTCGGTGCTAGGTCATAGTCCCAAGGAATATTCAAATCATACTTATAACCATAATATGAAAAACATCATAATATCATAATATATTAATAGAGTAGCTCATCAAAATCAAATCTTCATAATATCAAAGATAGGGCTTGATAACTTTCATAACGTTCACAATATTCTCATATCTCATAGTTTGCTTAATAGCCCTTTCAAAATTCATATTATTCATGATTTGCATAACTTTCCATAAGGCTTTCATCAACATAGAGGTTTGACATATATTTTTAATCAAATCCTGGTGGGTACATATACATAACTTTTATACCATGCAATTCACGAGTAAATGACATGAAAGGAAAAAAATAAAGTCACTTGAGCATTATTCAAAATAACTCACCAAAAGGAGCATAAAACATGGCTAGAGTATCATCAAACTCTTATAAGAATCCTTAAAATTCACATGGTTTTTCAATGCATAAACATGTGCCAAGGTAAAATATCATAAATATCTTCAAAATATTATCATATAAAAGAGTTCACCGAAATATCCTTAACTTGAAAATGGATGAGGGAGAGAAATGGTTGAGCTTGTGGAGGAAAGGTTCCCACAATCAAAACCAACATACGTGATTTAATATAGGAAAATCTGGCTTTGGAGGTGAGGGACATGAAATCCTAGGTTGGACTCTTCTTCTTGTAACCTTGAAAGACTTGAGTGTTTTGGAAGGGGTTTAGGACATAGGATATTTTCGAAAATAGGTTGGAATGAAGTTATTTAAGGTTATATAAGGCTGGGAAGGATTTATTTGAGGCTTAAACAAGATCGTATAAACATATAGTACTAGCAAAAATAAGATTTGACCTTTATAAATTTTTTTTGGACAGGACCATGAGACCTCAATTACGAGCCGTGGTCCATCATACGGGTCATAAGAAAGGGGTTTCATTTGGTAATATTTTGAACCCTCAGAAACTGCCTTTTATCCTCAACTTATGACAGGACTTACGGATCGTAAGTCAATCTATGGGTTATCTAATATCTCATATACCCAACTTCAGAAATTAGTATTTTCACCCAGTCTAACCATTATTCCACTAGCATAAGTTATAGCCCGTGGAGAAACTTACAACCCATATGCCGTTTTATAAAACCCACTGATACTTGGAAAATATTTAGATTTCATTTCTTAGGACTCTTTTTACACCTCCCAACATGTGGAGCCTTACACAGTGGTTAAGGGTAGGTTCATCTCTTGTATGAAGGCTCGGGAATTATTTCTAAGTATTGCATATACCATCTTATAAGGTTTAGGTAAGTTGAGTCTAAATTCCCTATAATTGAGTCAGTTCTGGTGGTTTACTCAATGTCCTTCCTTAAAGGGAGATAGATTTTGGTATAAACCTCCTCCCCCATACACAATCGATTTCTATTCCCCCTTACTAGATGGCCCTAGTGGAGTTGAAGGATCAATTGAAGGACACATTAGAGAAGGATTTTACTAGGCCTAGAAAGTCATCTTGGGGTGCACCGGTGTATTTGGAAGGAGGAAAGATGACTCACTTAGAATGTGTGTCGACTATCGATAATTCAATAAGGTCACCGTCGAGACCAAGTATCTCTTACCAGGGATAGATAACCTATTTGATCAACAACAATGGGTTAGTCACTTATCAAAGATTGACCTTCAGTCCGGGTATCATCAATTGAGGTAAGAAGTGTGACATTCCCAAAATGGCGTTCTGAAAAATATGCGCATTTTGAGTTTGTGGTTATGTCCTTCGGCCTAACTAATGCTATGGAGATATTCATAGATCTCATGAATAGGGATTTTAAACCCTACCTCAACATGTTTGTGGTGGTATTAATTTTTTATGTTTTGATTTATTCCTGGAGTGAAGAAGAGCATGTGAAACATTTAAGGGTAATATTACAAATGTTGAGGGAAGAAAGGTTGTTTGCTAAGTTTGAAAAATGTGAATTTTGGTTGATGGAATTTGCTTTTCTAGGGAACATGGTGTTGCAAAAAGGGATGATAGTGGATGCGAATAAGATGGAGGTGGTAAGAAATTGGCTTAGACCCTTGACTCCAACGGATATTAGGAGTTTCTTGGTCTTGGCGGGGTATTACCAGAGATTTATTGAGGGTTTCTCTTCAACTGCTTCTCCCTTGATAAAATTGACACAAAAGAAGACTAAATTTGTATGGATCGATGAATGTGAAAGACGTTTCCAACTTAAAAGACAAGCTTACATTCGCTACTATTTTGGCTCTATGGAAGGGGTTAGGGTTTGTGATTGTCATTACCTAAGCCTGGGGCCTAGACATGACACGACGAATGGGGAACCTGAAGGGACCCTAATCAAGACTCTTAGCATATCATTACACATCCTTGGTCGCGGAAGTAATTAAATAATAATATAAGAGTATAAATAAGGGAATACGCGGCTAAGGGACATCTTTCATAATAGAACATCAAGGGAGTCAAGAGAAATCAAACTACTTGTCCAACAACACCTCTAAAGATAGAACTTGGTGGGGGCCAAGAAAAGCTACCAGGCTTACCTAACAATCATAAGTAGCCAACATAAAAAGGAGTCAATGCATAGTATAATCAAGAGAAGTATGTCCTGGGAGTTGAGGACTCACCAAGTTGCTTTGAGAGATATCGTACTAGCCATGTGGAGGAGGAGGGTGATCAAGTGGATTTCCGGTCCCTACATGGTAACATTATGTAGGCATAGAGTATGCGTTAGTATGTTCGAATGTAATAAGTATGTAGGATGCAATGTAACAATAGATAGAAAATATAATTGAAATGTATATTTAAGCGATAAACGAGCATATAGTAATATGGCATGCATGAGCGATGCTTGTAGTAAAACATGCTTACATAAAACCCTTTTTCATGTGTAGGAAAAGACCAACATCATAGAGATCAATTCCTACCACCCCCTTGACGAGGCGATTAAGGTACAAACCCCCTAATATGGTTGCATGGGCCTATCACCCCCCGATCAAGGCGGATGAGGTACAAACCCCCCAATGTGGTTGCATGAGCCTACTACTCCCGAGCGAGGCAATTGAGGTACAAACCCCCAAACATGGTTGGATGGACCTACTACCTCCCGAGAAAACCAATTGAGGTACAAACCCCCCCCCAACATGGTTGCACGGGCCTACTACCTCCCGAGTGAGGCAATTGAGGTATAAACCCCCAACATGGTTGCACGGGCCTACTACCTCCCGAGCAAGGCATTTGAGGTACATACCCCCAACATGGTAGTTCAGGCCTACTATCCCCCAAATGAGGCAATTGATAAACTTTCAACACTAAAGATACCATTCATGAAATCAACACATATATACATCCCTTACATCATCATTAAGTCAGTTAACTCATATACCATGCATTAGGCCTTCAACAAATCAAGAACCATTAATAGGAAATTTTATTAAACACTTGGCAGGTGTGTAATGCCAATATAAAACTATGCAATTCGAGAGTGAAATCCTGCAAGTAAATTCAATGTAAAATGACCCACCAACACTTGGTAGTACCCTCAAGCAATATACATCAAAACTCCTCATCAAGTCTCAAGATAGATCAAAGATTTATAGCTCAAAACATGCTTAAATAATCACACTTTTATGAAACCCCAACATAGATCATAGTCAAATTCATAGTAAGTAAGACCCATAAGTAAGCCAACTTAGAAACATTAGTTTTATGTAAAAAGGAGGCTTGGGCACCATGGGTGAAAGGACCCAATGGTTGACACCTACATACCTTGACTTTGGAGAATTCCTTGATGAAGATTGGAATGGAGACTTGAAGCTTGATTGAAATCCTTAAGATCCGGAAAGAGATTTGGTACTTGAATTTTGAGTAAAATATTTGTCTAAGTGTTTGAGAGAGTATTGGGGAATGTCTTGTATGATATGAAGGTAAAATATGGCTAAGTATAGGAATTTTCACGCATGGGAAGACTTAGACCAAGAATTAAAAGCCTTGGACCGAACAACAAAACTGGCACAATTTTAACAATGGTCCACGCCCCAGCCACGTCGCGCGAAGGGCGCGAATCAACACTGGATAAGGAAATTTTTGTATTTTGAATTTTGATATAGTTTCTATAAATTGGGGTTACACCCATTTTTTCCACTAGATTTTTCCCCCTTATCGAGAATATGAAGTCGGATTTTTGAAATTACGCACAAATTTTGAGATATATAGAAATTAAGATTTCGGGCACTTCCGAGTTGCATTTTAATGCACTTTTTGGGGTCATTTCAATATCTGTCCATTGGGAACATTCATCCCTAAATTTAAAACAAGCATACATAAGGAGAGTAATCATTAAGAAATCAACCCCAACAAGAATGCATCAATACACTTAAACACCATTTTCAAAATATCCACATAAGTGTCAAAATCATCATGAACTTTTCAACATAAACATGAATGCATACAAATAGCATAGGGGCTGAAACATAAGACTTGAAATCACATAGGGGGACTAAGAATTAGTACCTTAGGTTTGAGTAGAATGGAAGAGATAGGGGTATCGCTTTTGCATGTCCACTTCGGCCTCCCATTTAGCACTTTCGACTTGTTGATTCTCCAAAAGACCTTAACGGAAGCAACATCCTTGTTCCTCAACCTATTCACTTATCTATCAAAGATCTCTATTGGAACCTCTTCATAAGTAAAGTTGTCTTCAACCACCCCCACAACATCCAATGGAACAATGGCATTCGGATCACCCCACATTTCTTCATCATGGATATATGAAAGACTGGATGGACCAAATCCATTTCACTAGGCAATTCTAACTTATAGGCCACCTTACCAATCCTCCTTATCACCATATAAGGACCCATAAATCTTAAACTCAATTTTCCTTTCATACCAAAATGAACCACACCCTTCATGGGTGACACCTTCAAATGGACCCAATCGCCAACTTTAAATTCAAGCTCCCTTCTCCTCACATCGGCATAGGACTTTTGATGACTTTGTGCTATTTTCAACCTTTCCATAATAAACCTCACCTTCTGCATAGCCTCCATAACAAGATCTTGACCCCATAATGCCAGTTCTACCACTTCCAACCACCTAACCGGTGATCTTCAACGCCTACCATAGAGGGCCTCAAAAGGAGACATACCAATTCTAGAATAGTAGATATTGTTATAAGCAAACTCAATAAGTGTAAGATGATCATCCTAGCTACCCTTAAACTCCAAAACACAAGCCCTAAGTATATTCTCAAGAGTTTGGATAGTTCTTTCGGCTTGGCCATATGTGTGATGGTGAAAGGCCGTACTAAGCTTACACCTTAGTACAAAGATCTCTTTGGTAGGACCTCCAAAAGTATGAAGTGAATTAGGAACAACAATCCGATATGATAGACAAAGGCACCTCGCGAAATCTAACTAACTCATGAATGTATAGCTTAGCATACTCTTTGGCACCATAAGTAGTCTTAACCTGTAAGAAGTAAGTAGACTTTGTCATCCTATCAACTACAACCTGAATAGAATTAAAAACCTTCCTAGTCTTAGGTAACCCAACCATAAAATCCATGTTAATTTCCTCACATTTCCAAGTAGGAATCTCTATATCTTAGGTTAGGACACCTAGCCTTTGTTGTTTGGCTTTCATTTGTTGGCAACTATGAGAACCGGATACAATTTTGGCAATGTCTTTCTTCATATCATCCCACCAAAACACATCCTTCAAATCTCTATACATCTTTGTAGAACTGAGCTGAATAGAGTAAGAAGAATTATGAGCCTCATCAAGAACCTTCTTTCTCAAATCATCAACACAAGGCACACACAACCTATCTTGGTATCTAAGGGAACCACCTTCCCCTCGGGAGTAAACCTCTTCCTTGCTCTCTCTCACCAAGGCCTTCAATTCTAACAATGAGGGATCAAGATCTTGCTTTCCTTTTACCTCATCAACCAAGGACGATTTTTAACCATTGACAACCACAACGCCACCATTATCAACCTCTTCCAACCTAACCTCCAACCTAGCCAACTGATGAACCTTCCTAGCCACCTTTTTGCCCCTACCAACAACATGAGCTAGGTTACCCATAGACACTCTACTCAAAGCATCATCCATAACATTAGCCTTACCTGGATAATAATGCACACTTATATCATAATCCTTAAGAAGTGCTAACCACCTTCATTGCCTAAAGTGGAGATCTTTTTGAGTGAACACATATTGGAGACTCTTATGATTGGTATACACATCAACATGCATCCCATACAAATAATGATGCCAAATTGTCAAAGAAAATACCACGGTGGCCAATTCAAGATCATGAGTAGGATAATTCTTTTCATGCACTTTGAGTTGCCTAGAAGCATAAGCTATCACCTTATCATTTTGCATCAAAACACAACCCAAACTAATTTGGGAGGCATCACAATACCTAACAAATCCTTCCAACCCTCCCAATAGAGATAAAATAGGAGTGAACACATTCTTATCTTCCAAAGTTTGGAAACTCTTTTAACACTCATTGGTCCGCACAAATTTAGCTTTCTTTTGATTCAACTTAGTCACGAGAGAAGCAATAGAAGAGAACCTACTGGCAAACCTCTGGTAGTAACCGCTAAGCCCAAGAAGCTTCTAATGTCCGATGGAGTCAATGGTCTAGGCCAATTTGTAATCGCATCAGTCTTCTTAGGATCCACTTTAATACCATCCCTCGACACCACATGAGCTAGAAAGGCAACCTCTTTCAGCCAAAATTCACACTTCTCATATTTAGCATACAACTTCTCTTCCCTCAATCTTTGTATAGCACTACCCTCAAATGAACCACATGCTCCTCCTTACTATGAGAATAGATCAAAATATCATCAATGGAAACCACCATAAACAAATTAAGATAGGGTTTAAAGACCCAATTCATAAGATCCATGAAGATAGCCGGTGCATTGGTTAACCCAAAAGACATAACAACAAATTCATAATGCCCCTACCTAGTCTAGAAGGTCGTTTTTGGAATGTCACACTCCCTCACCGTCACTTGATGATACCCGGACCGAAGATCAATCTTAGAGAAGTGGCTAGCCCCTTGAAGTTGGTCAAACAAATCATCAATCCTTTGTAGAGGATATTTATTCTTTATGGTGACTATTAAGTTGTCGGTAGTCAATACACATTCTAAGGGACCCATCCTTCTTCTTCACAAATAATACCGGTGCACCCCAAGGTGATTGGCTACGCCTAATAAAACCCTTCTCTAAGAAATCCCTCAGTTGCTCCTTGAACTCCTTTAACTTCGCTAGGGACATACAGTAAAGGGGAATAGAAATGGGTTGAGTATCGAGGAGGAGGTCTATGCCAAAATCTATTTCCCTTTCGGGAGAAACATTGGGAAGGTCATTTGGAAAGACATTAAGGAAGTCATTTACCACTGGAACTGACTCTATAGGAAGGACATTAGACTCAACATCCCTAACCCTCATAAGATGATAAAGACACCCCTTAGAGATCAACTTTTGGTCTTTAATGCAAGAGATAAACCTACCCTTGACCACCCCATCATGACTCTCCCACTGAAGGACAGGTTCATTTGGAATTGGAACTTGACCCTGCGGGTTTTATAATCAACAATGGCATAGTATGCATGCAACCAATCCATCCCAAGAATAACATCAATATCAACCATATCCAAGTCAACAAGATCACAAGGCAATATTTTGTACAAAATGCAAATGGGACAATTTCTATAGAGCTTTCTAGCAACAATAGATGTACCAATAGGAGTAGACACCCAAGAGACTCACACAACTATTCGGGCTTAACATGAAACTTTTTGGCAACAAAAGGAATGACAAAAGAAAGAGTGGAACCAGGGTCTATCAATGCATACTCATCAAAATCAAATACTTTTAACATATCGGTGATGACATCAGGAACCTTATCAACCCCTTGTCTCCCTTTAAGTGCATAGAACTGATTGTTCCTTGAGGCACCACCTTGTTGATCTCCTCTTACTAAAGGAACCACATTGCACCCCAGCCTTGTGGATAGACATCCTTACCCTTGTTCCAATTATGAGCACAATCCATCGTCTTGTGGCCTACTTCCCACAGCCATAACAAGCATTAGTAGCCCTTAAGCATGGGCAACCATAACCCTTACCACATTTTGGACACATAGCATTAGTAAACACACCACTACCACCTTGGGCCCTTGGGTATTCATTGGCTAACGTCTTATTAGGAGTGTGAGAAGACCCTTGACCCCGAAGAAACCAGCCAACTTTGAGACCTTGGAACTTACCATCAAAATGGGACCTTTAGGCCTCATTACCCCTTCTCTTTCTCAACTTCTCCCCCTCCAATTGTTTGGCATAAGTCATAAGGTGGGACAAGTCCATGTCACCGATCAATGTACCACATTCTTCACTCACCAAGTCAGATACACCCATCAGAAACTTACTAATTCTAGGCCTTGGGTCAGCAACCAAGTGGGGAGCATATTTTGAGAGTTGGTTGAACTTGAGGGCGTACTCCCTCACACTCATAGGTCTTTGCTTCAAATGCATGAACTCTATCATTTTGGCCTCCCTAAGCTCTAGAGGAAAGAAGCGGTTGAGGAAAGCCATCTTAAACTCCTCCATAGAATCACATTGTTGTTCTCCTTCTTCTCCTTCCATTAAGTGTACCATATTTGGGACACCCCTTGAGTTGGTAAGCCGCTAACTCCGTCTTCTCTTCCAACCTCATACCCATAATAGACAACACTTTGTAAACCTTATCAATAAACTCTTGAGGGTCCTCATCCACTTTAGACCCATTGAACTCCGATGGGTTCATCCTCATAAAATCCCTCACCTGAGATGCCGGAGTAGGAGCATGGGGGCTTGGGCCTCTTGGTTGGCTTGGTTAGCCACAACTTGAGCTAGCAAGGTGAGAGCATCCCGGAGCTCTCCATGCACCGATTATTCCTCAGGTGTGTGGGCTCTTTCTTGTGTTAGGCATGATCTAGCATATCAAATAACAATCGTTAAGGGAAACCTGTCTCAACTTCTATAGCATGACATAGAGTAAGAAGAAGGGAAACATTTCCTGAAATGTCTCACAGCCTCCTACTCATACTTGTGGTGCACAACACAACCATCAATAAGACTCTGATCAACATGATGTGTTGGATGTCGAAGACCATAAATAACCTAGTGCTCTGATACCAAGTTTGTCATGACCTAAGCCTAGGGCCTAGACGTGACACGATAAATAGGGAACTCGAAGGGACCCCAATCAAGCCTCTTACCATATCATTACACATCCTTGGTCGCGGAAGAAATTAAATAACAATATAAGAGTAGAAATAAGGGAACATAAGGTTAAGGGACGTCTTTCATATCATAGAACATCAAGAGAGACAAGAGAAATCAAACTCATGGCATCATTATATAACTTTTCCAACAACACCTCTAAAGATAGAACTTACCAGGGGCCAAGACAAGCAACCACACTCACCCTCATAATAATAAGTAGCCAACATAAAAAGAAGTCAATACATAGCGTAATGAAGAGAAGTATGTCCTCTGAGTTGAGGACTCACCAACTTGCTTTGAAAAATCGTACTAGCCACGTGGAGGAGGGGGTGATCAAGTGGAGGTCCAGTCCCTACATGGTAACATCATGTAGGCATAGAGTATGCATTAGTACATTTGAATACACTAAGTATATAGAATGCAATGCAACAAGAGATAGGCAACATAATTGAAATGCATATTTTAGGAAATAAATGAGCACAGAATAATAAGGCATTCATGGGTGATGCTTGTATAAAACATGCTTATATAGAACCCTTTTTCATGTGTAGGAAGAGACCAACATCATAGAGATTAACGCCTACCACCCCCTTGACGAAGCGATTGAGGTATAAACCTCCTAATGTGGTTGCACAGGCCTACCACCCACCGAGCGAGGCAGATGACGTACAAACGCCCCAGTGTGGTTACACGGGCCTACTATCTCTTGAGCAAGGCAACTGAGGTACAAATTCCCCATCATAGTTGCATGGGCATACTACCTCTTGAGCGAGGCAATTGAGGTATAAACCCCCGAATATGGTTGCAAGGGCCTACTACCTCTCGAGTGAGGAAATTGAGGTACAAACCCCCCAACATGGTTGTATGGGCCTACTACCTCCCGAGAAAGGAAATTGAGGTACATATCCCCAAACATGGTAATTCGGGCCTAGTACCCCCCGAACGAGGAAATTGATAAACTTTCAACACTATAGATACCATTCATGAAATCAACACATATATACATCCCTTTTGTCACTATAAGGTCACTTAACTCGTATATCAGGCATTAGGCCTTCAACAACTCAAAAAGCATTAACCAGATACTATATCAAATACTTGGTGAGTGTCTAATGCTAGTATAAAATCATGTAATTCGAGATTGAAATCATGCAAGTATATTCTATATTAAACCACCCACCAATAATTGGTAGTACCCTCAAGCAATATACATCAAAACGCTTCATCAAGTCTCATGATAGATCAAAGATGCATAGCTCAAAACATGCTTAAATAGTTACACTTTTGTGAAACTCCAACATAGATCATAGTCAAATTCACAGTAAGTAAGAACCATAAGTAAATCAACTTAGAAACATGAGTTTTATGTAAAAAGGAAGCTTGGGCACCACGGGTAGAAGGGCCCCAACGGTTGAAACCCACATACCTTGACTTTGAAGAATTCCTTAATGAAGTATGAAATGGAGACTTAAAGCTTGAGTGAAATCCTGAAGATCTAAAAAGAGATTTGACACTTGAATTTTGAGTAAAATATTTGTCTAAGTGTTTGAGAGAGTATCGGAGAATATCTTGTATAACATGAAGTTAAAATATGGCTAAGTATAGGCATTTTCATGTATGGGAAGGCTTAGGCCCAAGAGCTAAAAGCCTTGGATCGAACAACAAAACTGGCATCATTTTAACACTAGTCCACTCCCCAGCAGTACGTACCAGGGGCGCAGATCAACGCTGGATAAGAAATTTTTTTGTTTTTTGAATTTTTATACGATTTCTCTAAAATCAGGTTAGACCCATTTCCTATTCAATTTTAATCATGCCCCAAATCCCGTTAGGCAGACTAGCACCCGTTTTCAATAAGGCCTGGGAGAACCAACCTACATCTATATGCTTCTTATACATTTTATAAGGGGTTTCTACCTTCAACGTGCCTTTAAGAAAGTAAGCAGTAATAACAAGTCAAAAGGAAATGCATATGGTTAGGCCGTTGGGGCTATGATGTTTAGGGTATGAGACATGACCACAGGTTAATTTATACAAAGCCTCTAGTTAAGGAAAAGTATCTGATAAGGGTCAGGACAGGCCCTGTCTCGACTAACTGTTCAATACAAACATATAAGCTCTAGACACAAACAAAGCCCCTAAGCAACCTGGAGCTTGGTATCAATAGCTGGATATCCTGTACTCCTACTGGGGAGATCTACTAGCACCAGTACCTGCAGCATGAAATGTAAGCCCCCCGTAAGGGATGTCAGTATGAGATAATGTACTGAATACATAAGGCAGGAAATATTGTATATGAAGTAACAACTCAAATGAAACTATGAACTGGTCTAGGATAAGATATCACCTTTGGTTATACTTTGGGATCGTGTATTTTATGTTATTTATATTACTTTACCTTTATCTATATAATCTATGAACAACATGTAATAAAAATGACCAGCTGATCAGTAGTAAATCCATATCGGGATTGCCCGTGGCTAGGTTCTTCCTTAACCCCTTGGGCTACCAACCATGATAGGATCGTCCCTGTCTAGGTGATTCTTCCACCCCTCGGGCTACCACCCATCAACAACTAATATACTTTATCTTTCAATTAACTTTGAGATGATTCTTTTGGTGGTCATAATATTAGAGTTGTAGGGATGTAGGTGTATCATGTGACATGTAGATAATCATACAAGACAATATGATAATGAAAAGAGTATGTTACACAAATAATGAAATGCATATG
>JAABOM020057394.1:0-15194 GCA_011800125.2 Solanum clarkiae | reverse complement strand
CAAAAAAAAAAAAATATATATATATATATATATATATATATATATATATATATATATTTGGACTTGTTGCAGAAAGGGTCTACGAGGGCAAGTTACGAGTCGTAGTTAGAACTATGAATTGTACAGTGGTCTCACAAAACTGCAAGTGCAAAACAACGGTCATTGGAACTTTATTTGAGATCTAGGTATGACTCGTAACTTGGTTTATGCGTCGTAAATTGATTTCGTATAAACTTCCAGAGAGTAAATTCAAAATTGGCAGGGGCTAGTAGCCCTATCGACGAGTCATAAAGAGAACTACGACTCGTAGTAGGTCTTGTGTGATGAATACTTAGCATATCAAGTCTCTGGAATTCCCCACAAGGGGCAATTACGACTTGTAGATTGATCCATAAGTCGCAAAAAAATCTCTTGAACAAGAAACTCCAAGAACCTGAATTATCTAAGTTCATCATATGGACCCCAAGAAACTATACAACACTTAAGCACAACATCGAAGCAAGCATACGAGCACCCAATCATGATAAGCACATAATAACCAACACTTCTCAACAATTTCAGAAATATTTACCCCATCGACAAATGAATAAGCATGGAAGCATATATGTTTCGGACCATTCCCTTATGATTCCCCTTAAGGCATGCTCCAATGATATTAAATACCATTTCACAATCATACACCATGCAATATCACTTATTCAAACATGACAAACGATTCCATGGGCACACAATCAACATTCGCAAGGCTATAACTCCAAATTTCAGACTTAAACAACTAATTTAATCAAAGGTACCCCTAATTTTATATTAACAATTCACATACACCAAGAAATTCAAGCTAAGAAATCAAACCCATCACCATCATCACATAAATCAATTAATATCAATGTAAATTTTGAAATTAAAACTTAACTGAGAAACTTACCAAAGATGATGATGAACTTGAAGAAGAAGGAAAGTGTGAATGATGAAAAATTGTAGGAGTAGCCAGAAAGTTACACTAGAAAATGGGATGGAATGCCAGAAAGTAGATCAGAAATAAAGGGAAGAGGAACAAAATGGGAAATTCATTCAATTAGGATAAAAGTGGGGTCAAAATAATTTTACCCCCCTTTTATACCCTTATCGAGACAAAATTAAAATTTACTGGGTTATGATCTACGAAACCCCGATTACAAGTCATAGATAGATCTACAACTTGGAAGTCATGATCTCGTAGACATCTCAACACTTGGAAAAATTCAAAACTTTACTTGGGTTCCACGAACCTCATTAATGAGTTATAGTTCAATCTATAAGTCGTAAAGTTAACTTGTTGGTTGAGTTCACACTGTTCATGCTCACTGGAAACATCCACGAGATGGGGTTACGAGTCATAAAGTGTAAAATGACTCATAAACCCAGTCGTAGAAACTGTACCTGATGTATTTCTTAGAAAAATATGTTGACTTAGTCCAATACCTATATACTCTTCATAAAATTCAGTTGCTCCCTATATGCAACAAACCCAATGTCACAAATAGCAAGCAAAACACAATCGAATAACTACCTAAGAATCCAAAAATTATAAAATAAACTCAAAACCAAACTAAAACATCAAAAATTCTTGGGTTACCTCCCAAGTAGTGGCTGATTTATTGTCATGGTACGAACTAGATAATTTGGCTACTAGACTTCACCAATTGCCAAAACCTCACTTTTCAACTCATCTGAATGCTTCATGGACTAGCGAATGTCGAAGTCTACTTCTTCAACATTCACCCTAAATCTGAGTTGACCGAAGTCAATATCCACTAGAGCTCTCCTCATGGAAAGAAATGATCTCCCCATGATAACAAAAACTTCAGAATCAACTTCGCAATCAAGAATCACAAAATCCATAGGGAATATGAATTTGTCCACTTTTACCAACACATCATAGAGTATCCCTTTTGATTTCTTGATTGTTCTAATCCACCATTAACAATCGCATCTTAGTTAGAGTAGGGGTACCCAAACTAAACTTTTTGAAAATCGCAAAAGGCATCAAATTGTTACAATCACCCAAATCACAAAGTGCTCTTGCGAACTCCACATCTACTATAGAGCAAGGTATAGTGAAAGCACTTGGGTCTTCATACTTTTGAGCCAATGACTTAGTAGTGATATCACTACAATGTTGAAGCTCTTTTGAAAGTTTTTGACACACAGTCCACTTCTTAGTAATTATGTCTTTCCTATATTTGCATAACCTGATATTTTCTCCAAAGCTTCATTAAAAGAGATTTTGATGGATAGTTGTTAAGCATGGAGAAAAAGTGTTTAAAATTTCCTTTCTCCTCCCTGTTCTTGAGTCTTGGAGAAAAAGGAGGAGGATGCCTTATACTTCTGTGGCTCTTTAGCTACCTCACTCACCCCATTTTTGACATAATTATCTCCTTCATCCACATCCTTGTCTCGAACTATCTTCTCACGAACATCTTCTACCTCAACCGCATAGGAGGATCAATGGTACTCTTGCCACCTCTAGTAGTAACCACTATAAATTTCAAGTGGCTATGTGGATTCTTTGATCGTAGACCCATGAATAATCCATGGTTTTGTAGCATTTGAAGTTACCCGCTAGAAATAGTGAACTTTGTTTCAGCCAGTAGTTGTGGCAACCCAATAACCCCAATCATATCCACAGCCATAGGGTTCAATCTATATTGATTCCACCGGTAAGCATTGTCATTGTAATCCCTAGGCTGTGGAATATTCTCCAAAGGAGGTGGGTTGACATTTCGATCATCATCATTGATATTCCAATTCAAAGCTGCATTGCCCGTGATGTTAACATTCTCTTGAGCCATTCTTCTTGTAATTTGTTGAATCTCTGGATCAAGTGGACTTAAGGGATTACCTTGAGTTCTTGTGTTTGAAATATACCACCTAGTATACCTGCATAGAAACAAAACAAAAATACAAGAGCACTACGAAATTAACACTCGACATATAATTACTAGTGAATTCAATCAAAGTCTAGTCGTATTCCCCGGCAACAGCGCAATAATCTTTTACCACACCAAGTTACACTTCTTTTTTGAAGGATAAAGCGTTCATTATTAAATATAAAACCTAACCAAGGTTAGGGTCGAATCCCATAGAGAATACAGAGTCTTCAAAATTGATTCACAAATAAATAATTCAAGTATTAACTAACTTCATTCCCCAAAAAGGGGGGCGGGGTTGCAATGATTGATAAAAAATTAAACTAAACTAACTAAAACAAGATACAATCAATAATGGAGAGCAACATGGGAACTGTGTTCCTCATGGTTCACCCACTCAATATCCCCTGATAGCCCAATTCTCGACTAGAATATAGCATGTAGGATAGTAATTCAAGTTCACTAGGCCCGTTGGTCAAACGTGAAAAGTAAATATCATTATGTGACATGGCTCATCTCCATAGTGTGCAATACTAACCATTACCTAAAGTCCCAGTCAACCTCCTGTTGATCTAGTTCGATTAACTAAATAAGAGCACATCAACGAATCCTGTTAACCAATCTCTTTTCCTATTCATTACCACTTCGATTGGAAAGGTAACACTAGGCAAGTTATCATGTTGCCCACCACTATAAACATGCAAAACAAAGAGAATTGATCAATACATGTAAATACCCATTCCAAGAATTGCAAATTATCCTATTTATTTGGTTAGATCTTCAAGGTTCCCACAACCTCAAGTTGTGGGTCTAGCTACTCATGTTATAGGTAGATGAAGAAACTACGAATTGAGAAAACATAATTAATCACTTATCCAGTTGGATTGAAGAACAAGCAAACCCAAATTGTATTGAGAATCACAATATTGAAATATACAATGAATCAACAAGTGTATTCTCCTCTCCAATATTTTGTCTCCAAATATAAAACCCTAAAAAGTACTCTAATGCCGTCCTATCTAATCTGTGTTTTGTGAATAATGACCTAAAAATTACTATTCATAGTATTTACAAATAATCTTTAAAACATTAGAAAAACTGGTTCTATACGACAAGCCTTTACGACTCATAAATGGGTTTACGAGTTGTAATCAGGGTCTCATGTTCAGCTCTTATGATCTTGGACTCCACTGCTATGGATCCAATCTACGAGTCAAAGACTGATTTATGACTCATATTGCCTTCTCGTAGATTTCACTTTAAACATCTACTCCTTTATTGAATCTCACTAGAATTCTTCATGAAAACACTTTATAGAGTCGTAGAGTGGTCTACCACTCGTAAAGAGGTCACATCTGGCTGAACTTTAAATCATCAAACTTCACTGGAAATCTCCACGAAACCCACTCTACCACTCGAAGAGGGTCTCATAAACCTACAGAAACTAGAAAAGTCAATAATTTGGCCCAAAAATCGTACTAACCTTCTTTCCAGCAAAATAAACACCAAAACACATAAAAACCATAAATGCCGCAGTGAGAACACAAAAAATCCAAAGTTATAAAAATTAAATGTGTTGTATTTTGACACAACACATCACCCACTATCATCAAATTGAGAACACAAAATCCTAAGTTTTAAGCATCAAAAGTGTTATATTATGGCAGCACATGATGCTTGTCCTCAAGTGACTAACTCAATTTATGTAGACAATATAGAAACACATAGACCTCAACTTAATGGCATGCATCACATAAATCTCAGAGTCGAATACCCATACCGACTTTTGCATAATAGGATCAGATAGAGATTTAGCAAACCACTGCAAATTGTTGTATCTGACAACATAACTATGGCATGGAAGGAACTATCAACAATCCACAATCACCGAACAACCTAGTGCTAACAATGCAATGTAAGTGCCCTCAAGATTGAAGTCTCATATTTGACACTCATTGATGTTTCTATCTTTGACCTTGGGACTATGCCAAAATACTCACTCTCACAAAAGATATTCATGCATAATATCAAGTACCATATGCTTGCCCTTATACTCATGACTTAGACCTTCAACTAACTGGACTAAGATCACTATAGGACTTTATTGGCTTGAAACATAGGTTCAAGGGGTTTGGTATTATATTTTGGAAAAATAGTGACTAAAGGCCCTCCTTGAAACTGCATTTTTCTACATTTTTGCCCTATCAACTTTGCTATTTTTACCCTATTCTACCTTTTTTTGATTTCTTGTTTTTCTTGGAGCTTTCTTTTCAGTTTTCAACTTTTTGCCTTATTTTTATACTTTATTTTGCTTTTTTGCTCACATCTAGGGCATCACTTATTCATTTTGCACCTAGTACATAATTATTTTCTTTTTCTCTGTATTCCTAACTCACCCTCTTATTTTTATATTTCACCCTTTCATCAGCCACCCTCAACTTAGGCTTTTGGGCTGTGTTGAGGTGCATAACATTCATCCTCTAAACCAAGGCCACTTTTGGTATCCACCCTCAACTTACGCTTTTTGCCTCAGTCAAGGTATACAATGTTCAAGGGATGACCAAGGCCAATTTCAGGATATACAACTAA
Organism: Solanum clarkiae; assembly: GCA_011800125.2. Taxonomy (NCBI): domain Eukaryota; kingdom Viridiplantae; phylum Streptophyta; class Magnoliopsida; order Solanales; family Solanaceae; genus Solanum; species Solanum clarkiae. The sequence goes on along the minus strand of JAABOM020057394.1, from coordinate 9,696 downwards.
CAATGCTAGGTTAATCAGGTGTTTTTAAAGAATAGGTACATGTTAGGCTCAAACATTAGGAACATGTAACGCCCCACACCTTACAATACTAGTACAATTCAAATGAAACATAACATGGTTTGGTCAAATTAGCGCTAATTTGATAAAGTGCTCGGATCTCGCGTTAATGGGCTATATGTGTGTCTAACTTTTAAGAGGGTCAAGTGTATACATGTTTTGTATCGAATTGAGAAGATTATGGCCTTAAAATGAAGTAAGAAGATTTAGGTGCTTGTAGGATTTAGTAAGCTAGTAGGTGAGTCACCTACTTGCTTAGCTTAAAATTGCTAGCTAAACGGAGACGAGGCTAGACGTCGAAATTATGCAAGTTCGATTATGAATAAAGTCTGTGTTAAGGTGTAATTTTGGCCCATGTTTTAGTATCATAAATGGGCTATGTGATCATCCTAAGAGGCATAATAAAAACGGCCCCAAAGACATAACAATACACTTAGCAAATTGGTCCCAAAACTAAGTGAAAGTTGGAAAGTAGGCAGCTCAAGTCCATCAACTTAGTGCTCCAAAAGGCCCAAATGAAAGGAGAAAGGAGCTCCATCACCTCCTTAGTGAAATAAGGCTGAGAATGCCTTAGTTAGATCAGCCAAATTGCACTATAAAAAGGGATCAAAGCAGCTCCCAAAGGTCATTTCTCAACTTGTCCTCACAAAAATCAGATTTGCTCTCTACATTTCCTCCGAACCTTTTTCCACTTTGTGAATCAGCCAAATGACTCTTTTAGGGTTATTAAGGAGCCTCTAAACCTTTAATACAAAGGTAAGTAATTATAGTTGTTTGTTTAGTATGTTGTTATCATGAAAAACAAGAAATAGATGCTAGTTACGCTTGCTGAAATTTGTTGGATGGATTCTGTGCAGAAAGTTGTTGCACCTTTTCCTTTAGTTTTGGTAGTTTCTCTATGGTTTTTAAGTTTTATTATGATGAGAACTTGGTGTTATTAACATAGGTTGTGTTATAAATATCACCCTAAGGTTGCTTCCCTGATTTTGGTTTCATTTAACAAGCGCGTTTTATTGTGTTATCTCAAGCGTCATGTTGAATGGAACTTGTGTGCTGTTATATATGAGGTTATTAGCTCATGTCATTTATGAATTCTTAAGTGCTATTATAAGGATGTTTTAGGTCTTTTTGTATGTGTAAATATTTCTGGAACAGTTTGGTTAAAGTTGGAATAGGTTTTGAGTTGTCGACTTCGAAATGTCGCGAAGGAAGGTAATGTTATGCCGTCCATTTTTAGATTGTATGGAATTGTGATATGTTGTGCTTTGTGGGATATTGTAAGACTGTTATGGCATTTAAATAGGCTGTACATGATGTGTACATGCAAATGTGTATTATAAAATGTGATTAGGGATGGAAAAGTTAAAGGAATACGCTCGAGTTTATAAACACCCGCTTGCTGCCCGTGTATTATTTCGTTATGTAATTGGGCTGCCAAGATGTGTTTATTGGCTGCTAATTCTAGTTTTATTACCTACTATGTTGTAGATAAATATTTGGAGAAAGGTAAGGTTATCTTGAATTAGTAATGAGGTCACACAACAAGGTATGTAAGGTTACTTGATTTCGTATCACTTGGCATGAAACATAGATCTCTCCTTGGTACACAAAGGAATTCACCAACTCCAACACAACTGTTAACTATGTCCCCACTCTTGTACATGTTCATATGATTCCATACATAGTCACCGTCAAAACTGTATACGTGTTTGGATACCAAGTTACATGAGTTCTTGTTACGAAGTAAAGTTTACAAGTTGTTCCATTTCATATGCATTTCATTGTTTATCCAATATACTCTTTTATTTGTCATATTGTCTTTTATGATTATCTACGTGTCACATGATACATATACAGTCATACAGCTCCAATATAATGACCGCCAAAAGAACCATCTCAAAGGTAATTGAAAGATAAAGTAAATTATTTATTGATAGGTGGTAGCCCGAGGGGTGGAAGAATCACCTAGATAGGGACGATCCTATCAGGGGTGGTAGCCTGAGGGGGTTAGGGAAGAACCTAGCAAAGGGACGATCCCGATATCCCGAGTGGTGGAAGAATCACCTAGAAAGGGAAACTTCTTATTATGAGGGGTAGCTCCAGGGGTTAAGGAAGAACCTAGCGAGGGACGAACCCGATACAGTTCACCACTGGTCAGTTGGTCATTTGTACTACAGTTGTGCACAGATTTTACAGTACAGATTCTACAGTAAAGGTAAAGCAATATAAAGCACATAAAGTAGATGATTCCACAGTATAACTAAAGGTGGTCTTTTATGCTACACTAGTGTACAGTTTCACTTGAGTTGTTATATCAAATACAGTGTTTCCTGCCTTACATACTCAGTACATTATCTCGTACTGACGTCCCTTATAGGAGACCTGCATTTCATGTTGCAGGTACAGGTGCTAGTAGATCTCCCCAGTAGGAGTACTGGATATTCAGCTGCTGTCATCAAGCTCCAGGTTGTTTTGGGGCTTTGTATATGTCTAGAGCTTACATGTTTTATTGCACAGCTTGTTGAGGCGGGGCCTGTCCCGACCCTTATCAGATGTATTTCTTTATTTAGAAGCTTTGTAGACTATGTAAAGTAATGTGTGGTCATGTCTCACACTTTGAATACCGAGGCCCTAACGGCCTAGTAATATGCATTTCCTTTTGGCTTGTTAGCTTTGTTTATCTTCTTAAGGGCATGTCAAACGCAGCAACCCCTTATAGTACACATAGAAAGCGCATAGTTACAGGTTGGTTCTCCCGAGCTTTATCGGCAACGGGTGCCACTCTGCCCTAATGGGACTTTCTGGTATCAGAGCGGGTTATCCTAGGGAGTCTACAAAGCCGTGTCTATGTAGAGTCTTGTCTATCGATGTGTTATGCACCACATTTATAAGCAGAAGGCTACGTGGCATTTAGGAGTTGTTACTTTCTTTCCATTCTTTAGATCGTGCCATAAAGTCAAGTGTAATAGGTGCATTGTGTCTAATTCTAAATTGTTTTGTACAGCAAGTATGCTAGAAACAAGGTAGAATAAAGGTAAAGGAAAGGGAATAGAGGTGGTGGTTGGTATACCCAGCCAGGTGAGACAACGAGATGAGATTCGAGAGGAGTCTTTGTCACAGACATCTCCAACTCCTCCAGTTCCTAATGAACTAGAGAGTAGTGAAATTCCCCAGAGCCACCTATTGCTGCTACCGTGCAGGATTTGAGAAATGCAGTCCAACTATTGACCCGTACAGTTGCTGGTCAAGGTCAAAGGCATGAAGGTCCAGTTACGAGTATAGGTGGCACAAATAGGGCAACGACAACAAGGATATATAATTTTCTTAATTTGGACCCTCTAACCTTTACTGGGTCAGACCCTAGTGAAGACCCCCAGGACTTTATTGATCAGATTCTGCATACTTTAGATGTTATGCACGTGAGTGGTACAGAAGCAGTCGAGTTAGCGACATATAGGTTGAAGGGTGTGGCTATATTATGGTATGAAGCTTGAAAATAATCTAAGGGTACAGATGCACCTCCAACTACCTGGAAAGAGTTCATAGAGGCATTTCTTGACCATTATTTGCCATTAGAGATCCGAGAGGCCCGTGCAGATCAGTTCCTAAATCTTCACCAAGGGAATATGAGTGTGAGGGAGTATAGCCTTCAATTTAATTCCACGATAAGGTATGCTCCTAATGTGATTGCTACAATGGCAGATAGAGTTCATCGATATGTAGATAGATTGGATACATATCTGGTCAGAGATTACACCATTGCCTCCTTGAACAAAGATATGGACATAGCAAGAATGCAGGCTTTTGCACAGAAATTGGAGAATAAGAGGCAGAGGAGGAGGACACAAGAGTTGGAGAGGGGGAAGACCAAAAGAGCTAGATTTACAGGGTAGTTTACACCACCCCAAAATGATATCAGGCCTCGGTTTTCTAACAGACTGCCTAGGCCATCATCCTACTACTCTACAGCTAGTGCTCCACCTCAACTTCAAGGGTCTCAAAGCAATCAGTTTGGTTCGAGGACTGAAAGGCAAGGTACCCGAACATCGAGATATTCAGCAGGCCAATAAATGACTCCCAGGCAGCCTTGTAGATAGTGCGGAAGAAGTCATCTGGGCATATATTGCGTTGGGACAAATATTTGCTATTGGTGTGGTATGTCAGGGCATATAATAAGGGAGTGCCCAAGGAGACGTATGGGTGGTACGACACAATATACTAGGTCAGCTGTTGCATCATGATCATCGATTCCTCGAGAAGGTTGGGGTCAGCAACCATCTATGGGTTGTGGAAGAGGTGTTAGAAGAACATCTAGCTCTAGCGGGGTCCAGAATCGCACTTATGCACTGGGGAGTTAACAAAATTTAGAAGCTTCACCTGATGTTGTCATAGGTACATTATCCATCTTTTCACTTAATATATATGTATTAATTGACCCTTGTTCTACACTATCATACATCACTCCACTAGTTGTTGGGAAGCTCAAGAGAACACCCAAATTATTAAACAAACCATTTGAAGTGTCTACTCCAACCGGTGAATCTATTATGGCTAGAAGGGTTTATTATGACTGTGTAGTAATTGTTTATGACCATGACACATTGGCTGACCTTATTGAGCTAGAAATGGTGGAATTTGATGTTATAATGGGTATGTATTGGTTAGCCTCTTGTTATGCCACTGTGGATTGCCAAACTAAGAGAGTGTATTTCCACTTTCCAAATTAGGCAGTTCTTGAATGGAAAGGCAATGTTGGGGCACGAAAGGGTAAGTTTATATCTTACTTTAAGACCAGAAAGATGATATCTAAGGGGTGTATATGTCACTTATTTGGAGTAAGTGATATGGAGACAGAATTACCAACTTTTCAGTCAGTTCCGATAGTGAATGAATTTGTTGATGTGTTCCCTGAAGAACTCCCAGGCATACCTCCTAAACGAGAAATAGATTTTGGTATTGACTTGCTTCTAGGCACTCAACCTATTTCTATTCCCCTATATAGAATGGCTCCAGCAGAATTACGGGAATTAAAAGAGCAGTTAAAAGACATATCGGATAAGGGTTTCATAAGACCTAGTGTGTCCCCCTGGGGTGCACCAGTGCTATTTGTAAGAAAAAAGGATGGCACCTTGAGAATGTGTATCGACTATTGATAATTGAATAAGGTGATAATTAAGAATAAATATCCTTTCCCCAGGATTGATGACTTATTTGATCAGTTACAGGGTGCCAAATGCTTTTCAAAAATTAATTTGAGATCAGGTTATCACCAAGTGAGGGTGAAGGAGCAGGATATACCCAAAACAACTTTTAGAACACGCTATGGCCACTTTGAATTTCTTGTTATGTCAGTTGGGTTAACGAATGAACCAGCTGTTTTTATGGATTTGATGAATAGGGTACTTAAGCCATTTTTGGATATGTTTGTGATAGTTTTTATAGATGACATTTTGGTATATTCAAGATAAGAAGAGGACCACGAAGATCACTTGCGATAGGTGCTACAGGTTCTTCGTGATCGACAGTTATATGCCAAATTTTCTAAGTGTGAATTTTGGTTAAAATCAGTGGAATTCTTGGGTCATATTGTGTTTAATGAGGGTGTAAGGGTTGATTCACAAAAGATAGAAGTTGTGAAAGATTGGCCAAGACCAACAACACCCACGGAAGTTCGGAGCTTCTTAGGCTTGGCAAGTTATTACAGGAGGTTTGCCGAAGTTTTTTCTTCTATTTGTGCACCTCTAACAAAGCTGACACATAAGGAAACCAAGTTCCAACGGAATGATGCATGTGAGAGAAGCTTCCAGGAGCTAAAAAATAAGCTAACTTCTACACCTGTGCTAGTACTTCCAGAAGGCACTGAGGGTACGCAGTGTATTGTGATGCTTCAGGAGTTGGCTTGGGGTGTGTACTAACACAACATGGTAGGGTAATTGCTTATGCATCCAGGTAGCTACGACCACATGAGAAAAACTATCCAGCACATGATCTTGATCTTGTAGCAGTTATGTTTACTTTGAAAATATGGCCCCACTATTTGTATGGAGTTCATGTCGACATATATACTGATCATAAGAGCATGCAGTACATCTTTAAGCAGAAAGATCTAAACTTGAGACAGCGGAGATGGCTAGAGCTAATAAAGGATTATGACATTGACATACTTTACCATCCAGGGAAGGCAAATATGGTAGATGATGCTATGAGTCGTAAAGCAATCATGAACACTGATGATCCAGCTGTGATAAGTCAGGGAATGGCAAAGGATCTATGTTAGCTAGCCAGTTTGGGAGTTTGCCTTCTTGAGACTCCAAAGGAAGGGGTTATTGTGCATAGTGTTGCGGAGTCTTCGTTGGTAATGGAGGTGAAAGAAAAACAATTCAAGGATCTTTTTTTACGACAGCTTAAGGAAAAGGTGAGTCAAGGTATGGTAAAGGGCTTTAACCTTGCACAAAATGGGGTACTTTACTGCCAGAATAGATTATGTGTGCTCGATATTAATGGATTAAGGAAGAGAACAATGGAAGAAGCCCATCATTCCCGATATTCCATCTATCCAGGATCAATGAAGATGTATCATGACCTAAAGGGAATGTTTTGGTGGGGAGGCATGAAAAGGGACCATGCTGAATTTGTGGCTCAATTTCCAAATTGCCAACAAGTAAAAGTAGAACACCAAAAACCAGGAGGTTATATGCAACGTATAGAGCTTCCAACATGGAAGTAGGATATGATTAATATGGATTTTGTTACAGGTTTGCCTCGCTCATCTCAGAAGTTTGACTCCATATGGGTAATAGTTGATAGATCCACAATGTCGGCACACTTCTTGCCAGTAAGGAGTGAATATACAACTGAAGAATACGCCAAGCTATACCTAAAAGAGATAGTCAAGCTACATGGAGTCCTAATCTCCATCATATCTGAATGAGGAGCTCAATTCACTGCAAAGTTTTGGAAGTCTTTCAAAAGGAGTTTAGGGACACAAGTAAATTTCAGTACAACTTTCCATCCTCAAACAGACGGTCAAGCAGAACGCACTATTCAAATACTTGAAGATATGTTGTGAGCTTGTGCATTAGACTTTAAAGGTAGTTGGGTGGACCATTTGCCACTTATTGAGTTTTCCTATAATAATAGCTACCACGCGAGTATCAAGATGGCACCTTATGAAGCTTTGTGTGGAAGGAAATGTAGATCACCAATTGGGTGGTTTGAAGTGGGTGAAACCACCTTACTTGGACCAAATCTAGTACAACAAGCCATGGAAAAAGTTAAGGTGATACAGCAACGACTAGAAACAGCCCAAAGTCAGCACAAATCATATGCAGATGCCAGGAGAAGAGCACTGGGGTTTTCAGTAAAGTGATTGGGTATTTTTAAAGGTGTCTCCAATGAAAGGGGTTATGAGATTTGGTAAAAAGGGAAAACTGAGCCCATGTTACATAGGACCATATAAGATTATTAAAAGGTTCGAGCAGGTTGCATATGAACTGGAGCTACCCCAAGAGCTTTCAATGGTTCATCCAGTTTTTCATGTCTCGACACTTCGAAAATGTATAGGTGACCCATCCCATATCACTCCTATTGAGAGTGTACAGGTTACAGAAGGTCTCACCGTCAAGTTAAGAAGCTAAGGAATAAAGAAATAGCTTCAGTCAAAGCGCTTTGGAGGAACCAGCAAGCAGAAGAGATGACATAGAAAGCTGAGGATGTGATGAAATCAAAGTACCCTTACTTATTTGAAGCTAGAGAGGAAGTAACCAAGACGCAGAATTGGGACACTAATATGTACGTGTGATTGAATACTTAATGTGTTGTCAGAAGTGTGAGTAAGTACAGGTTTAAACTTGGTTGAGCTATCTAATTGTGCTAACATTCGAGGATGAATGTTCTTGAGGGGAGGATGTAACACCCCACACCTTACAATACTAGTGCAATTCAAATGAAACATAACATGATTTGGTCAAATTAGCACTAATTTTCCAAAGTGCTTAGATCTCGCGTTAATGGGCTATATGTGCGTCTAACGCTTAAGAGGGATAAGTGTATACATTTTTTGTGTCGAATTGAGAAAATTATGGCCTTAAAATGAAGAAGATTGAGGTTCTTGTAGGACTTAGTAAGCAAGTAGGTGAGTCACCTACTTGCTTAGCTTAAAATTGCTAGCTAAACGGAGACGAGGCTCGACGTCGAAATTGTCCAAGTTCGATTATGAACAAAGTCTGTGTTAAGGGTGTAACTTTGGCCCATGTTTTAGTATCATAAATGGGCTATATGATCATCCCAAGAAGTATAATAAAAATGGCCCCAAAGACATCACAATACACTCAGCAAATTGGGCCTAAAACTAAGTAAGTGAAAGTTGGAAAGTAGGCAGCGCATGTCCATCAAGTTGGTGCTCCAAAAGGCCCAAATGAAAGGAGAAAGGAGCTCCCTCACCTCCTAAGTGAAATAAGGCTGAGAATTACTTAGTTAGGTCAGCCAAATTGTACTATAAAAAGGGGTCAAAGAAGCTCCCAAAGGTCATTTCTCAACTTGACCTCACAAAAATCAGATTTGCTCTCTACATTTCCTCTGAACCTTTATCAACTTTGTGAAGCAGCCAAACAACTCTTTTAGGGTTCTTAAGGAGACTCTAAACCTTAAAGACAAAGGTAAGTAATTATAATTGCATGTTTAGTAGGGGTTTATCATGAAAAACAAGAAATAGATGCTAGTTACGCTTGCTAAAATTTGTTGAACAGATTCTGTGCAGAAAGTTGATGCACCTTTTCCTTTCTTTTTGGTAGTTTCTCTATGGTTTTTAAATTTTATTACGAGTACAACTTGGTGTTATTAACATAGGTTAAGTTATAAACATCACCCTAAGGTTGCTGCCCTGACTTTGGTTTCATTTAACAAGTGCGTTTTATTGTGTTATCTTAAGCGTCATGTTGATTTGAACTTGCGGGCTGTTGTATATAAGGTTAGTAGCTCATGTACTTTATGACTTCATAAGTGCTGTTATAAGACTGTTTTAGGTCTTTTTATATGTGTAAATGTTGCTGGAACAGTTTGGTTAAAGTTGGATTAGGTTTGGAGTTGTCGACATCGAGATGTAGCGAAGGAAGGTAACGTTATGCTGTCCATTTTTAGATTGTGTGAAATTATGATGTGTTGTGCTTCGTGGGCTGTTGTAAGACTGTTATGGCATTGAAATAGGCTGTAAATGATGTGTACATGCTAATGTGTATTAGAAAATACGATTAGGGACGGAAAGTTAAAGGAATACGCTTGGATTTATAAACACCCGCTTGCTGCCCGTGTGTTGTTTTGTTATGTAATTGGGCTGCCAAGATGTGTTTATTGGATGGTAATGCTAGTTTTATCACTTACTATGTTGTAGATAAATATTTGGAGGAGGGGAAGGTTATCTTGAATTAGTAACGAGGTCATACAATGAGGTATATAAGGTCACTTGATTTCGTATCACTTGGCATGAATCATAGATCTCTCCTTGGTACATAAAGGCATTCACCAACTCCGACACAATTATTAACTATGTCTCCACTCTTGTACGTGTTCATATGATTCCATACATAGTCACCTTCAAAACTGTATACATGTTTGGATACCAAGTTACATGAGTTCTTGTTA
>JAABOM020057393.1:0-15198 GCA_011800125.2 Solanum clarkiae | reverse complement strand
ACTTGGCGCTAATCAATCTTCCTGATCCACCATTTTCAAATTATTTAGGCAAATTTTTGCCTTTCTCGTGTCTGTGGTTTCTCAATTAAAGACACTTTTCTTCTTTTTCTTCACTCGGTTCATGCTTTTTTATTTCTTTTTTGATTTCCCAATAACCACCTTATCATTTTTATTTTACCACAATAAGGGTCACCCTCAACTTAGGCTTTTAGCCTCACGTGAAGTACACAATATCTATGCCCCAAACCAGGGCCACTAACTGCAGCGACCCTGAATTTAGGCCTTTGGCCTCAATCAAGGTTCACATGTTCAAGGACAGACTAAGGCCATTAACAAGGTATTTCATTAGAAAAGTTTAAGCTAACAAGGTATCAAGAAAGAATGAGTACATGATAAGCTAAAAAAAACTTGGAAAAAGGGATTCTCTCACTCAACTGGTGGGTTATTTTGGGCTAAAAGTGCTTTCAATCAAAGAACAAAGGCTTAAAATCCTTTCCATGTTCACCACATCACCAAACCAACTTTAGAGTAACAACGCAAGTTCTGAGTCCATACAAGATGCATGAATGTAGCAAAACAAGCTCACAACACACATGACAATTACATCCACAATCAAGTATAGACTCACAGGTCATGCATTCAGTCTCAGCTTACCTTCACAATATCAGAACAAACATTGCTAGATACTCACAAATGTATGAATGCCTCAATACTCACAACCTCAAAAATTTTGAGGGTACCAAATTTTTGCATCAAAATCTTGAAGAAAATCTAAGAACTATATATATATGCCAAAAGATAGCATTACCATGAATTTACCCATTATCTATACTATCTAAACATGCCCGTTCAACAGGAAAATAGACATCCACAAGGAAAAAGAAGCACGACAAGAAAACCTTGGGTCAAAAATAGGGGAAGTTATGGACTTGAGGCTATTCAGACTTCACTTTAATCCATTACTTCCACCACCCCCCCCCAAAATAGGATACTTTGTCCTCAATGTAACAACACAAAGAAAAGACATTATCCAAAACCAAAATAAAAACATTATCCAACAAGAACATCCACAAAAACCCAAATTAAAACAATATTGTCTATCAAAAGGGCAGAGTATCCATAAAGAAAAGTAAGAGTTAGGGCCAAAAGTGGTCAAACATCATGGTGCTTATGCACTAGTCTCGGGCTGGTCTGCCTCTTCTCCTCTGCTGAAGTACCCTCTCCAGGTGTGGTGTGCTATTCTCTCTCTCTCTAGACTCCTACACTATCTCCTCAGGTATGGGCTCCTCCTCTTCAGGTGTTGGCCTCTTCTAGGTCAACTCTAGATTAGAATGCTCAAGGGGCATCTTTCCTCTAGTGTTTCGTCAGTCGGCAAGTGAATCAAATGCCTCATCTCCTACAGGTGGTCCTTCTGAGCCTGGAATACAAACTGCCAAAATCTGTAATAAGTCGGCCTTGATCCTGGCCAATACCTTAGTTACCACCTCATGTTGGCAGCCTGGCACCCTTGAGCCTTTTCTGGACTCTAGCCTCAAATGTATTAACTCGTGCTTCAATCGCTCGGACTCTTTTATCAACTAAATCTCAAGCAAATGGCTGCATTCTCTCCTTGACATCTTGAACAGTCTGATCAATCAATGGTCGAACCCATGCTGATAACTCTCGCAGCCTGCTCTCTACTACAGCCACCCTGCGTAACAAAGCCTGAAAAGCAACAATAGAGAAAAGAGGGTCAACCTGAAATGTAGCTACTACTAGTATTGGGGTGCTGGTGGATGGTGTAAACTCGATCTCGGTTGCTGGTGTGTGCTCTGTAGTAGTCGGAGTAGTACCCATAGGAGCTGGAGGTGAACTTAAAACTTATGGCTCGAGCGAAAATGTCTTTGGGATAGGAGGCGGGATAGCTCGAGGTAAGGCTACTGGGTTTTCATCAGCCTTTATCAGGCTGGGATCCATAGTGCATGTAGCTTCTACATGAGGGTCTCAGTGAGGGTCAATACGAACACCTGCTGCACTATATAGTAGATGAATCAAAACTGGAAATGGCAGTGAGGTGCTCGTCTGAGCTACAGCCTCGTGAATCTGCTTTGAAATGATCCAAGCCCAATCTATAGCATACCCAGCTAAAAGGCTGGCCAACAGTACCACTCTCTCTAGGGTGATCACATTATACGTAAAAATTGGCATAATACACCAACGAATAATGGACCACCAGAACTTCGCTCGGAATAAGAGGTGGGGTTTTACTATAGGATCTGCCTGGTTTGTGACCCACGTCATCTCAACACCCTCCTCACAAATCTGGCTAGCGATCCAACGTAGAAGCTCCATCCTAGCCCTGATGTCTTTCCCATTCGCTGCAGTCCTCATCTTCTCAATACGGCTATCATACTCCATGGTGGACTGAGGAACTCTATAATTGGGCGCAAACTGTACTGTTTGGATAGTCTTCTCCGAGATATCCACTCTCCTCCCCCGGATTGTCACCATCCGTAGCCTAGGCCGCTCGATTTCCCTTTTGTTCTTTGGCAACCCCCGGCAGAGTGTAGCAAGATACCACATAGAATTCACGAACTATGTAAGGGGCATATTTTCCCAGCTGTTATGTGGTCCACCTAAGTCCATGCTCATCCAATCCCGCATCTAATTCGGGTACTCTCTCTAGTCTCGATGTGTTCAACCTGGACTCCTCATGAAATTGGTGGACTGGCTTGCCATGCCCTTTATCCTCCAATGTCTGGTTGTATATTTCTCTTATTCTAGGGAAGCACCATTTATGATCGGCTGGGGTTTGGGATTAGACCTCCTTCTGCTGGGTCTGGTAGGTGCTTTCTGACTCAGACTTGGAGCCGAAATGTGAGGGGGTCATCTGTGGCAAGCTATTGTCTGACCATCCCCATTGCTCTGCTGTTCCTTCTCTTCAGATTGGGAGGAACTACTCACTTCCATGGGCATTTGTGCTGCAAGCGCCCGATTCCGAGGTCTATTGGCCTTCGGGTCTAACATGACTCTATGGACTTCCACAGAGCCCTCGGGTTGCTCGGTGTCGGAGGATTCATCCCACAACCTCCGTTGAAGAGCTTGAATAGCCCGCTTGTCTTTTTGAGGCATTTTGTTTGCAAACAACCAACATGCATCCCAGATGTTTGATTCACTGAAATATAAAGCAAAGAACAAGAAACACAAATAAATAAAAGTTAACTATGTACTGATGCAACTGCAAATGTGCAGGTACGAGTGCAGCTACGACTCGTGGGGTGACCTATGAGTCATATACTGGGCTCGTAGAAACAGTTGTACCTTTAAAAATACTTTTTGATCACAGATGCAAGAAGCAATTATGACTCATAGGATGAACTATGAGTGGTAGTTCTGATATCGTACCTATTTTCAAAAACATTTTAAAAACTTAGCCAAGTTTACGAGACCCTCACTACGAGTCGTACCAAGTACAACAAGTTATATGTGGTCTCATATGACAAATGTGACGGAATGGTAGGTGACTGATACTTGCTACGAGGGACCACTATGACTTGTATAAGAACTTATGAGTCATAGAAGTGCCTCGTAACTGATCACAGAAGCCACCTACGATACCTACTTATTTCCCACTCAAAGAACAAGTACATCACCAAATTTCAACTCATTCAAGCCAGTAGGAGCAAAGCAAGATTAAATGACACATATTCAATTCCAAACTATCATTGTAAGTTCAAAACGACCATCATCACTAAGAGTCGATGTCAATTTTACAATTTGTCAAGCACACCAAACATAAAATAAGTTACAAACTAACATTTGACAACCAGACACGTTCCAAATGAGTGCAATCACCATTTACAATGATTCAATCACAATCCATATGTTCAAACATAGGCAATCACACCTATACTTCCTATATTTTAACTCTCACAATAATAATGCGATACAAATCACAAAGTTATCAATTTCATGATCACAATCATCCATTTAAGAATCTCAACAGTGTTTAATCTACAACTCAATCTTTTTCAAAGCACAAACCCTAGATTACAAGTTTAGTTAAAAATAAATGTATGGCATACTTAAGCACAGTCAAACTAAACCTATACTCATGCAGGGAACAAGCTCATCAAACAAAATCGAGAAATGTAACCAGAGAGCTTATCAATTTGATTGTAAAGGTGAACCAAAGTGAAGAAAATGAAAAATCAAGATGAAACCCTAGAAATTTACACCCTCACCATAATCTTCGACGAAATATGACGTGGGTGGTCGAGATTTGGTCAGAAAAATGACATGGGTGATGGGGGAGGATTTTTCATCATCTTTTAGGGTTAAGAATCAAATTTAGGGGTTAAATGTTATTTGGACCCCCTTTTAAATGAAACTGGGTCGAGTTTTAAAAATCTGTATATTGGGGCTATAAAACCCCGACTATGAGTCGCAGTGCGTCCTACGACTCGTAGGTCATGGTCTCTTAGTAGACCCTATACTTATAAAAATTTAGGAATTATACCTGGGCGTTACGAACCCCTCTTACGATTCGTAGGAAATCCTATGAATCATAAAGTTAGCTCGTAGTGCATGTTCCAACTTCAGATACTTATTGTTTTCCCCTACGAGACATGACTATGAGTCATAGTGAAGGCTACGACTCATAGGCCTGCTCGTAGGAGCTGCTCCAATTCTAATTTTTCTAGATCTTTAGTTCTTCCATTTTTTACTTGCAAACCAAGTATGAAAGCACAGAAATCCTCAAAATTATTACAATTGTATCATTATCTTCTAATTTAAAATAAACAGCTACTACTACTCTGAGTCTAAAATATTTAAATAATTAGAAAAATGCTTGGATTACCTCTCAAGAAGGGCCTTGTTTAACACCGTAGCTCGACTTTGTCATCTTCCTTTGTCAACTATCATCAAGGGTCCAGACTTTACTCTTGCATTCATCTGGGTGTTTCATGGATTGGCGAATATCGAACACAGTTCTGCATTATTAACCCTAAACTGCAGCTGACCTGAATCCATATCCACATGTGCTCTCCCAGTGGCCAGAAAAGGCCTCCCCAAAATGATGGGCACCTCAAAATTAACATCACAGTCGAGGATCACAAAATATATCGGAAAGATGAACTTATCGACTTTAACAAGCATATCCAAAAGAATTCCCTCTGAATTTTTAATGGTTCGATCTGCCATAAGCAACCTCATTCGTGTCGGGGTACGAGTACTGTCACGACCCAAGCCTACAACCTAGACATGACCAGCGAATGGCGAACCCGAAGGAACTCCAAACAAGCCTTATAGCATATCATTACATATCCTTGGTCGCAGAACAATTAAATGACATTTGAAGAATGGAAGTAAGGGAAAAGGGGACTAAGGGAGAATATGTCATAACATAGAGCCAAGAGATAATAAAATCAACTCATGGCATAAATACATAACTTTGTCAAACAACATCTCTACTACATAGATAATGGCGGGGGCCAAGACATACAACTGGGCTCACCCTCATAGTCATAAGTAAATGATAAAGCAAAGAGAATCTTAATACACAATGTGGGAAAATAGTCCTTGTCCCTAGAATGGAGGACTCACCAAAGGCTAACTTGAACAATCCATCTATCCACAAGAAGACTCAATAGAAGCTTCGGTCCCTACACAGTGATATCATGTAGGCAAGAGTATGCATCAATACTTTTGTATGTACTAAATATGTTGGCTGCAATGCAACAATAGATAGACATCATAATCCAAAATGCATAACGATAGGCAATAGGCATATACAACAATATGACATGTATGATCAATGCATAAGTAAAACATGCTTAAATAAATCATGCTCATATAAGATATCATATGTAAAGAAGAGACCAAGCAAGCTTTCCAACCTTGGTGGGTTGATGATGGTCACACCCCAATCATCCTAGGTTGTGAGGTATAAACCCCTCACATGATTGATGTTGGTGACACCCCAATCATCCTAGGTGGTGAAGTATAAACCCCTCACATGGTTGATGAGTACAAACCCCCAACTCGGTTGATGATGGTAACACCCTGATCATCCTAGGTGGTGAGGTATAAACCCCTCACATAGTTGATGTTTCTCCTACCCCAGTCATCCTAGGTGGTGAAGTATAAATACCTTACATGGTTGATGAGTACAAACCCCCAACTCGGTTGATGATGGTCACACCCCAATTATCCTAGATGGTGAAGTACTAACCCCTCACATGGTTGATGTTGGTCACACCCTAATCATCCTTGGAGACGAGGTATAAACCCCTCACATGGTTACCCTGGCTCTTTTCCCCCCAAATGGGCATGGTCTAGTGCAACACTTTATATAGGATTCATCATAAGCTCTAATGTAATATCTCATTTAGGAATAATGATGTGCATAAGCTCATTTCATCAACATAACATCATTCATATCAAATCTCATGCTTTGGAACTTCAATTTCTGAAGAAAACATAACCAGACATTTTATCAAACACCTTGGGGGTGTGTAATGGGGTTAAAATAGCATGCAATTTAGAGATGAAATCATGCAGGAAAATCAGTGGTAAAACCTTTAGTCAACACCTTGCAACACCTCTAAGATATTCACATCAAAACCCCTCATCAATTCCTACATTAGATCCAAGATTTGAAGCTTAAAACATGCTAAAACAACTGTATTTTCATAAAGTAAAATCACTGAGAAGTAAATTTCTCAATATATAAGAGCCACATGTAAAATCAACTTTAAATCATGCAATATTAATTAAAAGAGGGTTTAGTAACCATGGGTAAAAGGACCCAATGGTTCAATACCACATACCTTAGCTTTGGAGAGGTTTTTGAAGAACACTTTAATGGAGACTTGAAACTTAAGTGAAATCCTTAGGATTGGTCTTGAGTTTAGGACTTGAATTTAGGGTGAAATATGAATCTAAATGTTAGAGTGAGTTTTGGGGAATATTTAGGATGATATAAGAGTGAAATAAGGCTAAGTATATGTATTTTCAAGTGTGGGAACCCTTAGGCCCAAGACTTAAAAGTCCTGGACCGAAGTCAAGAGAAAATAGGACCAAAACGGACTGCTCACTGAAAATTGCATTTTCTGCACGGGCGAGTTTTACGAAAATGGGCATACATCCTTCATCCGAACTCGTATTGAGGTGAAAAAAAGTGCGTTTGAAAGATAATTGAAAGGGATTTCAGTTGATATGTCGTGAACCACCCAGGTCTTTATGTGCTAATAGATATGCCCCTTCAAAGTGGACCCTCCTAAATAGCATATTTTTCGATTTTCAGATTTTGATACGGTTGTTCTAAAATTTGGGTTAGACCCATTTCCCACTCAATTTGACTCTCTAAACAAGAATATGAAGTCGGATTTTCAAAATAACAAATGAATTTTTAGATATATGTAAAACAAGATTTCGGGCACTTCTGAGGCATGTTTTCAAGCACTTTTTTCTTGGATCGTTTCAATATCGCCCCCTTGGGAACATTCATCCCCGGATGTAGAAGAGACGTATAAGGCAAGAGTGATCATGAATAAATCAGCCCCATTATGAATGCAATATTACATTTAAAACACCATTTTTAAATTCTCAACATAAGTGCAAAATCATCATAAACTTAACAACTTGAACATGAATGCATATGAATGACATAGGGGCTGAAATGTAAGACTTGAAATCATAAAAGTACTTGATGTTCTATCATAAGCTTGAATAGAATGAAAGAGATATAGATATTGCTCCTCCATGCCCGCTCTGGCTCCCCGAGAGACACATACGAATAGACGACTCTTCCCAAAGGGCCTTGAAGAACACTACATCATTATCAAACCACTTTTCCACTCATCCATCCAACACCTCCACTGGGACCTTAAGTCAAATTACCCTCCTTAACACCCACAACCTCAAAGTGTTCTATAACACTAAAGTCATCAACACATCACATCTACCTAGAAGCATGACAAACTGGATTAACCATATCTACACCCAAAGGCAATCCCCAAATTTAAGCAACTTTACCAACCTCCCTCTAAACTCTCTAAGGACTCACAATCCTCAACTCAATTGTCAATATTAAATACACCTAACCCACTTTGTACAATAACCACCATCTCCCCCTCGAGAGACAACCTCCACTCTATCATCTTCTCACTTAAGACTTTCAACTCTAATAAGATGGCAAGGCCTTGGCTAATCTAGTTCTCTTACCGTAAGAAGATTTGGAACCATCAAGAACCTTATACTACCATTCTCAACTTCCTTCAACCTAACTCCCTATCTTGCCGACCGATGGACTCTACTAGTCTCCTCCTTGCTACCATCAACAACATATGCTAGGCTACCTAGAGTACCAACTGCAACACTAGCCTTACCGGAAAAAACTAATCCACTCATATCAAAATTCTTAAAGACATCTAACCACCTTCTTGCTACCCACAATGCACACTACCACATTTAGCAAACAACCTCTCATCCTCCAAGACTTGTAACACTACCCCCAAATGATTCACAAACTCTAAACAAATCAATACTTCGTTATTAGAAACCACCACAAACATGGCAAGGTAGGGTTTTAAGACCCTATTCAAGAAACCCACAATCATTACCGATGTATAAGTCAACCAAGAAACTCCATCAATACTAATAATGGTCACTCCTAATCTGAAAAGACACCTAAGGATATCACCTACCTTCATCCTCACTTGGGGACAAAACCCAAACCAAAGATTAATCTTAGAGAAGTGACTAACCCATCGTACTTGACTAAATAGATCGACCATTCCTATCTATTATATTACAATCTTACGGGTTCTACACTCATTAGAAATATGCCATGCAAGTAGCCCGAACTATCCCAAGACCCTCAACACAACAAGCTAAGTCGCCATTCCACAAGAATACTTATAATATGTATGTATATACTTTCAAAGAGGCAATAGTCATTTTCCAAATCATTTCAATGCACAATTGGGCTTAAAAGCCAAACACCATTCATAATAATTCATAATTATGCTCAAATGACAAAATCATAATTTCATAGTCATAATACTCATGCATAGGAATGACCCATTCATATACAAAATGGTGTAAGCACTCAAAATACATAAAGAGATAAAATCAAAAACCTATATGTGATCACAATATTGTCATAACTAACCTTTTATCAAAATCATACCATAAAATGAAATTGGGCTTACCCGTAACATAACTTTTCAAAATAATCCGTGTACATGAATACATATGCTATGAACAATGAGAAAATGACATGGATAATTAAGGCTCCATTTAAAATCAATATTTATATTATGAAGTTGAAGTGAAAACATAATTAATTCCATATTTAAATCCATAGTGTATTCTCTCATACATAAATGATTTCAAAAGGGGAACATGCATACTTATAACTCCATAAACCCAAGGTAAATCCTCATATGACAGTTAAAATCACATTAAAATCATTAAATAAATACTACTCATGCATCAATAGAATTTTAAGAATCATAATATTCAAATCTAAAATTAAAATAAGTAAAATCCATGTAGGTTTTCTTGAAAATAAATTTTGGGTCTCCTCGGTTGGAAGAGATCAAGGATCAATCCACATACACATGAATCCTACTAGCACCAAGGAATAACACTAGAAATAGCAACCCTCGAACCTATCAAATCACCCTACTCACAACCTTCAGCAATAGCCCACTAAACCCAAGAGGCTCATAATATCCGGTGAAGTCAAAGGTCTAGGCTAATCTCTAATCACCTTCTTCTTTCTAAGGTCCACCTTAATACCATCACTCGGCACCACACAACCTAGGAGGCAACCTTTTACCACCAAAATTCCCATCTCACCTACTGGCACCTTACTTTCTTCCTTAAACTTGTAGTACCACTTTCAAATGATTCACATGTATTACCTCATTACGGAATGAACCACATTATCATCACCAAAACCACCATAAAACTATTAGAGTAGGGACTAAATATCTTACTCATGAGACTTATAGGCATAACCGGCGTACTGATCAAACCAAAATACACTAACCCAAATTCAAAATATCGGAAAGGGGCATTCAAGGCCTCATCTACCACCATCAACAATTCAATAAACAAAAAAACTTAGATTTAACACCTCCAATTCTCACAAGATGATAAATGCAACCCCTTAGAGACTAATTGTACCTTAAGATATGAAATGGATCTACCTCCCTTGCTATCGCTTAACAACCTCCCCCTCAAAGATGGCTCATTAGGGATTTGGGATCTAACTCTACGAGCCCTACCATCCATGAAGACACAACATGCATGCAATTATTCCATCCCTAGTATGACATCAAAATCCACTAAGCCAACTCCAACCAGACACAAAGAAAGACCTAATGCAATAAAAACCTGAATCAACACCTATGAATATTCTAGCAACAATATACCCAACCAAGAGATAAACCCCAAAGGTTCACATCACAACTTGGGGCACATAAGAATCCCCACCATCAACTAAAAGAAGAGAGAAGAAATAGTGAAACTCGGATCCATCAAAATCAAAACCATCTATTTATCTTCCTTCACCTTCCTCTTTGAAGTGGGATGATCAACTAAAAGAGCAAAGAACATTCGTTAGAGGGGAAAACCCTATTTCACTTCTAAATCATGACATAGACCATGAAGAAAGGAAATATTTTCTAAAACGTCTCATAGCCTCCTACTCATAGTTGTGGTGCACAACAAAACTATGAATAAGACTCTAATTGACGCAGTGTGTTTGACTCCGAGGATCTAACAACCTAGTGCTCTGATACCATCTTTATCATGACCCAAGCCTAGGGCCTAGACGTGACCGGCGAATGGGGAACCCGAAGGAACTCCAATTAAGTCTCATAGCATATCATTATACATCCTTGTTCACAGAACAATTAAATGACATTTGAATAATGGAAATAAGGGAAAAGGGGACTAAGGTAGAACTTGTCATAACAAAGAGTTAAGAGATAATAGAATCAACTCATGGCATAAATATATAGATTTGTCCAACAACATCTCTACTACATGGATAACGGCGGGGGACAAGACATACAACCGAGCTAACCCTCATAGTCATAAGTAAATGATAAAGTATAGAGAATCTTAGTACACAGTGTGAGAGAATAGTCCTAGTCCCTGGAATGGAGGACTCACCAAAAGGCTAACTTGAACAATCCATCTAGCCACAAAAAGACTGAATAGGAGCTCCGATCCCTACATGGTGATATCATGACAAGAGTATACATTAGTACGTTTGAATGTACTAAGTATGTGGGATGCAATGCAACAATAGATAGGCATCATAATCCAAAATACATAACGATAGGCAATAGACATAATATAGTAATATGACATGTATGATCAATGCATAAGTAAAATATGCTTAAGTAAATCATTCTCATATAAGATATCATATGTAAAGAAGAGACCAAGTTAGCTTTCCAACTTTGGTTGGTTGGTGATTGTCACACCCCAATAATTCTAGGTGGTGAGGTATAAACTTCTCACATGATTGATGTTGGTCACACCCCAATCATCCTAGGTGGTGAAGTATAATCCCCTCACATGGTTGATGAGTAGAAACACCCAAATCGGTTGATGATGGTCACACCCCAATCATCCTAGGTGGTGAGGTATAAACTCCTCACATGGTTGATGTTGGTCACACCCTAATCATCCTAGGTGGTAAAGTATAAACCCCTCACATGGTTGATGAGTACACTCCCCCAACTCGATTAATGATGGTCTCACCCCAATCATCCTAGGTGGTGAAGTACTAACCCCTCACATGGTTGATATTGGTCACACCCCAATCATCCTAGGTGGCAAGGCGTAAATCCCTCACATGGTTACTCGGGCTCTTATCCCACTGGATTGGGCATGGTCTAGTGCAACACTTTATATCGTATTCGTCGTAAGCTCTAATGCAATACGTCATGTAGGAATAATCATATGCACGAGCTCATTTCATCATCATAACATCATTCATATCATATCTC
This sequence comes from Solanum clarkiae, assembly GCA_011800125.2. Classification (NCBI taxonomy): domain Eukaryota; kingdom Viridiplantae; phylum Streptophyta; class Magnoliopsida; order Solanales; family Solanaceae; genus Solanum; species Solanum clarkiae. The sequence continues at coordinate 3,181 of JAABOM020057393.1, read as the reverse complement.
ATGATTTGGACCTTCAATTTCTCAATAAAATATAACCGGGCATTTTATCAAACAACTTGGGGGTGTGTAATGGGGGTAAAAAAAGCATGCAATTTAGAGAAAGAAATCATTCAGGAAAATTAAAGGTAAAACCTTTAGTTAACACCTTGCAACAACCCCGAGACATTCACATCAAAACCCCTCATCAATTCCAACATTAGATCCAAGATTTGAAGTTCAAAACATGCTAAAACAACCCTACTTTCATGAACTAAAATCAATGTCTAGTAAATTCCTCAATATACATGACCCACGTGTAAAATCAACTTTAGATCATGTAATATTGATTAAAAGAGGGTTTAGGCACCATGGGTGGAAGGACCCAATAGTTCAACACCACATACCTTAGCTTTGGAGAGGTTCTTGAAGAAGACTTTAATTGAGACTTGAAGTTTGAGTGAAATCCTTGAAGAAATCCTTAAGATTGGTCTTGAGTTCGGTACTTAAATTTAGGGTGAAATATGAGTCTAAATATTTGAGTGAGTTTTGGGGAATGTTAAGGATGATATGATGGTGAAATAAGGCTAAGTATATGTATTTTCAAGTGTGGGAACCCTTAGGCCCAAGACTTAAAAGTCTTGGACTGAAGTCAAGAGAAAATAGGACTAAAACGGACTGCTCACTGGAAATTGCATTTTCTGCACGGGCAAGTTTTACAAAAATGGGCATAAATCCTTCATCCGAACTCGGAATAAGGTGAAACAAAGTGTGTTGGAAATCTAATTCAAAGAATTTCAGTTGGTAGGTCATAGGCAACCCAGTTCTTTGTGTGCTAAGAGATATGATCCTTCAAAGTGGACCCTCTTAAATAACATATTTTGCGATTTTCGGATTTTGATATGGTTAGTATAAAATTTTGGTTAGACACATTTCTCACTCAATTTGACCCCCTAAACAAGAATATAAAGTCAGATTTTCAAAATAACAAATGAATTTTTAGAAATATGGAAAATAAGATTACTGGAACTTCCGAGGCACTTTTTCAAGTACCTTTTTTTTGGGTCATTTCAAGTACCAAGGCCAACCTTTTTTAATACAACAAGAGACACTAAATTGATGCTTGCTCCTAATTCGCGTGATGCTCTTGTAAATTCCACATCACCGATAGTGCAAGAAATGGTGAATGCTTCGGGGTCCTCTCTCTTTTGAGCAAGGAATTTAGTCATAATTGCATTACATTGTTGGAGCTCTTGTGAGAACTCTTGGCTCAAAGTGCATTTCTTGGTGACTAAATACTTCATATATTTAGCATACCCGAGCATTTTCTCCAATGCTTCTAGGAGAGGGATGTTGACGGAGAGTTGCTTTAACATTGAGAGGAAGTGTTTGAATTTTCCCTCCTCTTCCCTCTTCTTGAGCCTTTGAGGGAAAGGAGGAGGAGGTTTGGGAATTTGTTGCGATTTCTCATGCTCTGTTATTACTTGTTGCATCCCAACACCTTTCGGATCTTCTCCCTCAACTTCAACTTCACTACCAAGACCCTTCTCAGAGACTTCATCCACAATAATTGGCATTGGGGGATCGATTGTGCTATTGACACTCTGAGTTATCACCACCATGCAATGCCCTTCTTTTGTAGGATTTTGAACCGTATTTCTTGGTAGAGTGCCCTTTTAGCGTTGGTTCAATTGTGAAGAAACTTGTTCAAATCGTTGCTCAAATTACTTGATTGCCATTGAATGAAACTCTATCTTTTGATTAATACTTGAGATATCTGCTTTCATTCCCTTTAGAGTCTCATCTCGGTGGTCGGCTCGTTTCAACAACTTGTCAAACATATCTTGGATGCTAGAATTGCTTGATTCGACATCATGATTGTGTGGTGGTACATAAGGACCGCTTCTGTAACCTTCCCTTCTCCCCATTCTACATTTGGCACTCTCTTTCTCATAATATCCACCCCTATTATCTCTATAAATCCCATCACGGTTAAAGTTTCGACCTTGATTCCCGAAACCTTGCCTCCAATAGTCTGACTTGGACACTTAGGGTTGTTCCGAAAACCCGTCGATTGGTAACTTACATAACAGGCATCCTCATCAAAGAATTAATCATCATACACAGGAGTAATTGGGGGTTAGTGAGCTATTGCCTTTACACTAGCTTGGTTTTTCTTGAAAACTATGTCCTTGCTTGTATAGAGTTGAGCAAGTTGCTCCATAATCTCTTCATTCACTTTAACCTGCTCACTATTTGTGGTAACCACACAAGAATTCTTTGTAATACCATGCTAACTTTGACCCATGCTTTGTTGGTCTTCACCACTTTCTCCATTCTTTCAGCCACTAGCTCAAATGGTTGATCAAGAAAAATACCTTCCATGATCGTGTTGGCACAAGATTTGCTATTATCATCAAGTTCTCTATAGAAGATCTCAACCAAAGCATCATAAAAAATTTTGTGATCAGGAACCATCCTCAAGCATTTGGTGAATCTCTCCCATGTAGTGTTAAGGGATTCTCCAGGTAATTGCTCAAAGTTATTAATTTGGTCCTTAAGCTTCAACTTCTTCGACCTTGGGAAATATCTTTCTAGGAACACTGTCTGTAGTTCAGCCCAACTCGTGATGGTACCCGGAGGAAGTTCAGACAACGATATAGCTGCATTGCTAGTCAGTGAAAATGGAAACACTCTCAATCCAACAACTTCAATATAGATATTTTGTGTCCTCATGACACTTTTGCATACTAAGACAACATTTTGGAGATGACTTTGGGGATCCTCTGACGGTAACCCTATGAATAGGCCACTGTTTTGGAGCATCTGGAGCAATCCACTTGGTACCACGAACTTAGCATCTGCTGGTAGAGGATGCAGTACAATAGAACCGGTAACATCCATTGCCATAGGATTTAATTGGTATTGATTCTAGCTATAAGTATTTGCTTGAAATCTCTAAGCTGTGGCCGGTTAACCCTTGGTGGTGGATTCTCCTCTCTTCTTAAGTCTTCCTCATTCGCTCGAGCCATCTTTCTTGGTAGTTGATGGATCTCCAAATATAATGGAGCTAATGGATCACAGGATATGATCGAACTTGATCTCACTGAGGACATGACCTTAGATATAAAGAAGTGGAGGTCCCAAATTAAAGTAGTAGGTTGATGGTATTTTTAGGTGTTTGTTTCTTTCCTTTTATCACGTG